>JAIPRM010014336.1:0-10824 GCA_025469315.1 Stegophylla sp. TES_Ste_2020
TATTTTTTATTTTTTTTTTTACACTTAAAAAAAAAAAAAAAAAAAAAAAAAAAAACGTAATATTATCGTTATTATGTTGTTTTCTTCGCGCTCTGGTGCTATGTATATTAATATATCTACTACTCTTATAAAAAAAAAATACCGTCCCGGGATAGACAAACGTTTTGCAGTGTTTAATAATAATGAGAGACGAATTGAATAATTTATCAAAACGGTTACCCCGTACCCCCCCCCTCCGTGACTTGTACGCCTATACTCGTTTGTGATTGTGTTCGTGTGTGCGCGCGTACGCTGTATAATAATAATAATAATAATAATAATAATAGGGGCCTGTCTGAAAACTGACACACAACCCTCACAATAACCGTCTGAAAGATCGTATTTGGGAAATAGTAAAAATGCCTTTTTGGCATCACACCGCGTACAGTAAACCCCCCGGGGATGTCATACCTTTTTTTCGCACCGCACCGCGCCACGCCGTCGTAAAACCCGTTGAATATTAATATAGTTTTCGCTCGAATGCAGCTTCCTCACTCTCTCTCTCTTTCTCTTTATGCATTTCAAAAACGCGCAATCAGCCGAAAAAAAAAGTGAATTCCCCCATACAGACAGTAGTTGTTTCAGGTGCTATTAAAAATAAAAACCATCGCATAATCGCTATTTATTTATAATTCAATAGTAAATTTTTAATACATAAATAATAACGCCGCCCCCCCTCCCCGCTGCGGCTTTGTTTCGAAAACAACGTCGGGGCAGGAGAAAATCTTTTGCCGCCCTGTGTATAGGGTTAGGGTGGCCAAACTTTGGTCGAAATCAATCTGGTGTGGGTGGCAAATGTTAACGCGACTTGACTGTATCCCGTGATAAAAAAAAAAAGAAAAAAAAAACACGAGACAACCACGCGTTGTTACCATAATATTTAAAATATGAAAATAACAATAATCAGTCTTATTCCAAACGTTGTTTTATACGCTCATAATTCCATAGCAATATTTCTATACTCACTTCAATTTAACGTAATATGTTATGATGGCTTTTGTACTAAATTCTTGTTTTGATATTGTCATTCTCACTCCATCGCCAGTAATTTCCATTCATCACTGTAACGGGGCACATGATGGGGGCAGAAGAAAAAGGTGTCAAAATATCACTGTAACAATGTACTTAATAATAACAATAATAATTGTAATAATGGTTATGTTATAATTAACTGAATTAAAAACATAAAAAATCAGAAATATTTCAAGTTCATATCTTTCTTTACAATGATTTTTGTTCGACTTGAGATTTAACGAACGTTTAATTTAACCTAAGTATACCGCAACAAAATCCACCCCTTAGCTAAGGTGCCTGAACATGCGAATCCTATTGATCCCTCGGGTTCTAACAGCACACATAGATGGATTCGATTATCTGTGACTATCAGTCATAAATGTCTCGGCAAAACGCCCGGACATTATTTTGAAATAACTGTTTTCTTCTTTTATTCGCAGATTATTCACAAATATTTTCGGTTGTCGTTGTTAATTCAATCGCCGCAGTGTGTATTCGCATCGAATTTCGACGTTGTACAAAGACGTGTATATAGGGGATTTTTATCTCCCCAGGGCATTACGGTGGCGCATAACCCATCGTCGTCTCCTCCTCCGCACACCACAGTGTATGTATATATAAATACACACACACACACACACAGCATATACGCCCGGTTTGGCAATGCGCTTAGCCCTTAGCGCGCGCGTCGTATATGCACTCGTCGTTTTCGGATCTTTATTGCGAGGGGTAAGTAGGGTGGCGGGGGGGGGCAAAAGTCTCCGCTCTCTGCGTGCAGCCTGTATATATGCGGCTAAGGCTTAGGACCGAGACAAATCTCATTATATAGCTTTTTGGCCCAAAAACTCTACCGCGCGCGCACAGGTATTACTTCAAAATAATATTGCGGCATTGGCGATGATGATGATGATGATGGGGGAGGGGGGGTGGTCGGTCGGATGGGGGAGCAAAAGTGATTCTGCCATTACCCGCGCACGCCGCCGACAATGGAATTACGGGCGGTGGCGGTGGTAGTACTGGAACTAATTCAATACAACTCGACGTGTGTACGTATGACGCACGCGTGTGTACAAAAGACCCAACTCGTAGCCATTCGTATACCTAAATGAAGCATTGAAATGGAATACGCTTGGAATCAAATTATCGAAGTAGTGTATCCCTTGCCGAATCCGATCACTGATAAGGAACTGTTACCACATACTTTAAAATTAATGCATTATAGTTAATAATATGAAAATTTAAAGTGGTACCAACCAAATGAGAAAAACAATTTTATTTTTCTCCGAAATGGTCACTCTTAGCGTATTCCATTTGATCGCTTCAATTCACTATACGTAACAGTATACGGTATGGCCCCTCCATGTTATATGGGTCAGGTTAAAAGTGATTTCAACGTTTATAATATTTTAATATACTTGACGAAAAGGAGGAGATATGTGAACCTGTGGGATTTTCAAAGTAGCACGAAAACCCGTACCCGTTATCGATTAACTATACATTTCCGGCGATACTTATTTTATATTAATTGTATGTGTGCGAATAAGTCGACACATTTGTCACCAAAAAAAAAAAAAAAAAAGGTTTTTTTATTTTTATTTTTCTCACATAGAGTTTAACAAAATACAGAGATAAAAAAACACACGTCGGCGGAGGATTTTAACGAGTCGTGACGCCATAACGTTTTTTTAATTACATAAAATATTCAACCGGATTTCCTTATATTATTTCAGACGCGATTCGAGCAAGGGATAAGGGTGGTAATGTGTGTTACGAGAATAAATTTGAATTTTTTAAACCCGTTTAATGCGGTCTCGTAGGTGCCCCCCACCCACCCACCACACACACACACACACACACACGATTCATAACGCCATGATGACGATTCGAATGAAAATATTTTCGTCCCGTATTTATATAATATTATACGAACGTTTTAATTATTTTTAATTAATCTTTTAAATCCTCTTCAAGCTTCAGCAGCGAACTACCTTTTTTTTCACCCTCTCGGAATATACATTCGAAATTACGACGTGTCCAAACGTTCATTACGGGGTGGTCTTCGCCCCGTCGTCTCCCCCCCCCCACACACACACACACACACCATAGAGAGACCTTAGAAACGTGTCGCGCGCCTCTTTTCGCGCTTTCGTTTATTGTCTACGCGGCCAAATTGAATGTGTCGCAAATGAAATTTATCTGCGCTCTCGCGTTTATTCATAAACAAAACTCCTCTCCCATCGCCCGACGGCCGCGAGTAATGTGTCGCGAGATAAACCCAGAAACAAAGAGGAGCAGCCTTGGAGAAGAAGAAGGGCGCGCGCGAACACCACCACACCTCCGGTCCTCGGAAATTTCAAAAGTTCAAATTGAATTATATTTAAAAGCGTATCTTCGTTAGACTTATTAACCAACAGACTCGGTTGTACGTTAAAATGTCATAATTCAATTAGAAATATTAAATGTTTTCACGACATTCCCCGTGCGCGCTAGCAAATATGTTGCTTTATACAACTTTAATCTGACGTATACAATAATAATTTTGATAATCATAACTCTTTTCCCCTCTTTTCAAATTAAAATATTTTATCAATTATAAAATTTCAAATTAAATGCGTTCACGTCTCAAGTATCTGTTTATTATTATTGTTATTATGTTTTGAGTTCTGTTTTTCTAAATAACAACAATGCGATAATAATAATATGAATATCGCCAAAAATTGGACGTTGCTCGTAATTTTATTACATTATATTATTATTATTATTTAATGATAGTAAAATTTATTTTTGTATTAACTATTTAAATTCTCGAAAGCGATTTCAATACGGGAAAACCAACAGAAGTAATAATATGCAATAAAATTAAGCAAATGAAAGCAAACACTCAAAATAAATGCCAAACTACTCAATAATTATTCTTAATTTACTCGAATTATTACTCGTTAACGACGCTGAAAACGTTCTGCGTTTCAAATTGTTTTTAACAATATTTTATTTATGTTATGCTTTCAAATTAACTTTTTGTTGAAATCCTATAAATCGAGTCAATAATTATTATTGTAATAATAAAAATAAAAATAAAATGAAAGTCGAACATGCTTCGCATGATGGGTATTTTTCGTTCCTCTTTGAAAATCGGGGAATTTCGAAATCTCAAATTATGTAGCGACCCTGCAAGTCCACGGTGGCCCTACACAACGAGTGAGAGGGGTCAACATCATTGCAGAACTTGGCCGATTTGCATATTTTAAAAATATATTTGGCCATTCAGGGAGGATAGAGAGACGAAGTAGTGTAACCGGAGAACTAGTTTTTGTAGGTTATAATTCTGCATGCAGTGTTCTGCTGATATTCAGGATTATGTGTCCTACAAAAAGTCGAGGTGCGGGCCGAGTTAAGTACAGTAAATTGAATCCGCGAGTCCTCGTGCGATTGTGCGCGAAGTCCGACGGTGGTCAGCTGCTTCCGGTTTACTCCAATTAGCCGGCGAGAGATACGCCTTCCCCTCCCCTCGCCTCCCGCCCAGGGTGACCCGGCGTGGATTAAAACTTATTTCGCATAGAGTTTCCAAGGATCGTGTGGTCTTAGTTTTGATCGGGATTGGACTACGCGCCAGTTCACGCGAACACTGAGCATCCACGCGTTTACGCGTAAAACAATGAGGTTTTAGGAATATTTAAGTACCACATTGCTATTGCGAATGCAAGACTGTAATATATTTCAGGGCCCTACAGTAGACGCCCTACACTCTGGGCACGGTTTGAACACTCCTTGGAAAACTTAAGCTTTCCCACCACTCTCTCCCGCATCGGTATGTTTAAAAATTTTATTGGATTTGGTACGGGAGAGACAAATTAACTAATTTGCATTAACTCTTTCAAATTATGTCAATATCAGAAAATTTAAGTGAAATTATAAAAACTTATTTTCTTTTAACTTTTTTAATGTTACGAGTTGTATATAGAAAAAAAACTCGACTGAACTTGGTTAAAAAGTACCAACAATTATTTTTTCTCTCTGAATTTTTATAATTTACACCAAACAGAGACGTTAAATTTCAGAAATTCAATTTTTGATAAATTTCATGAAATTTCTGAAATGCCTATAAAATAATACTCAATATAACACACATAAGTTATTCATGTAAATATTATTTATATATTTTTTTTTTTTATCAGCAAATCATACGATTAACAAAAAAAAGCTTATTACTTTACAATTTACATATTATTATATTTATACAAAATAACTGTATACTTATGTATTCTTATTCTCCTGTATCTTATCAAAACAACATGTCTAAAATGGAAATTTCTAAATTGAAATTTCCCACTTACATCAGTAATACCAAAGCACGCAATAAGCAAAATTAATGAAAACAATAATATTTGTATACAGCAAATTTTCGCGTCGATTTTTTTGTAATTTATTATTCAATATTATATTTGAAGTCCTATGTAATTTAAATAATAATAATATGTAAATAAAAATGTTTTTACGAGCGCACAGACGAAATTCGGAACTGACGACGACGAATCGAATTCTCGTCGTTATTATTGTCAACCCCCTCCATCCCCCCTCCCCCGTCGACATTTCCATCACCCTGATTCAAGGTTTTTCAAGCGACTAATTGTTTGATTTCGAAATTGATTCCCATCTACGTTTCCACGTCATTAATCGCGTTGAATGGATCTTAATTTAAATTAATATTATATTTTTTTTATATTATAAATCTACGCTAAAGAAATGCATTTTACTGCTAAAAGTTTATTATATTATTATAATCGACAAAAGGTCACTGGTCCGCGCGTTTATGTCACATTGAGATATTTCAATGAAATAATGATCGCATCGTTATATAATAATATTGGCGCGGAGGGGGGAAAAAATAAATAAACGAATAATAATAATAATAATAATAATAATATAGACTTTTGAGGAGCGTTTACGTCCGAAGACGGTCGTATTAATTGCATTTCTCGGTGTATTTATCGCTTCTTTTTTTTTTTTTGTTATTTTTTTATAAAAAAAAAGAAAACACGAGAACGAATATTCCAAAAAGCTTTTTACGCGACAAATCGACGACAATGCACTAGGGGTCGTTACATATTTTTTTTTTTTTTTGGTAAACTTTCTTTTGATCCTTTGCCGTGAAAGCGTGTCAGATATATATATATTTTAACCTCTACCGACCAATCGACCAATAAAAAGTTTATATATATATTGTAATAGCCGAGTTTTGAGAAGTTTGAATGAGAAAATTTCGCGTGTTCGGAACGTGTTTTGTTATCCTTGTTAACAACACGTTTACGGCGTATTATGTAATAGTTAAAACAATGGAAGTCAAAAATGACTTTCGTGCAAAAAACGCAAATGTGATGTATATTGAATTTTTGATTAGAATCATTATTTATTTTTTTTTTTTTTCAAAATAATGTCACTGCGATTTTCCATCGAAATTATCGCAATTTTGATATCCTAAATATATATATTTCTTGTATTAATTGCAGACAAATAATTTTTTTTATGTGTAATAATTGTCCCAAAAACAAATTGTTTATGTGATAAAATTACTTATACAATATCCATCCTGAATTTCAATATAAATATTATGGAACTTGGACAAACAATTTAAATTAAATTAAAAATGTATTCAAATACAATATATATATATATATATATATGTATACACGTATAAGTACGTACTTGCAATAGTTATAATTTGCTTGCAGCTAATGGTTCGAATAATTACTGTTTACTTGGGTAGCCATCGAAACTGTCAACACTGTTTGTTTTGTTTACAAACTGAATTTTATGAACCTGCGAATAAATTAATGTTGCAAAATAAATATAATAAATACCCTTCTTCTTTTCTAATTTCAAATTTCAAATTATCGAAAAGAATTTAAAAAGTTTGTTCCAGTGAAATCGATTATTTTGATTTTTAAATTATTTAATCTTCGTTGTACAGTATAAAAAAAAAGGAGTCATAATTTATATGAAATTTTTTCAACTATATTTTACAAGTATTCAATTTTTCGGATGAGCGAATTCGAATTATATATATATACTTTTTATACGTTTTTAAGACACGCCCATAGTAGGTAATTTATTGAATCCCGACTTTCTCGATATAAAAGAATGCGTTTTTATGGTAGAAATAAATTAATTAATCTGTTGTTCTTAATAAAAACCGGTGTAGTTTTAAAAATATAATAGGGTGAAGTGTTTTCTAACAATTGTTGATATTTTGACTTCGAACAAAATTTGAAAATTCGTTAAACTCAATATTAATTTTTGAGACGAACTACGTTTGCACAGTTATTATTAGATTTATTAAGTATTATTAGATTTATTAAGTTGTATTTTTTTTTTTTTTTTTTAACTAAGGTAGGTTAATATGTTATTTTCTCAAATTTAAATGTACGAAAATATATTTTAAATATGATAAAAAAAAAAAAAAAAATGGATAGAAAAAGAAAAAAAAAGACTGTGAGCCACATTCAGTTATTTTGTAGTTAAGATTAAGACGTCATGTTAATAATATTTCACGTCTTAAATATATCCTAATCTTTTTATTTTTTTATTTTCCATAATGGAAATTTCATACAATATATCAAATTAATAATAGTAGGTATAAGAACACTCGATGTGAACAGGATTAGAAGGAAAAATGTGTAAGCCAAGATGTCAAAACATAATTCACTCATTAAACGTCACGAACAACAGAAATATGCAGATATACATATAAATCAGAAATAGTATTTGCTTGTTAAGAAATCAGTTTTCGTTCTCTAGATGTGTAATTTGAGATCTTAGATGTCAGAAATTTCTTACAAATTTTAAATGCAACAAAGTTTTTAAAATATGCCTATTACAAAACCTAACCTGTTTGATTCTCAACTGCGAAAACCGTAAATTGAATTTTTGAAATAAATTAAAATTACCTTATAGTAGATGATTGGACCTAATCAAATGTACACGAACGTTTCTTTAAACGAAATTTTTGAATATACTTTTCAATTGAACGCTTTCCTATAGTACTTGTGTTTCCGAAAATGCGGTTTGATTTTTTCTCATGGAAACTAATATTAGGTTTACCCCAAAATAAAAAAAAAAATCTAAATTATCTACAATTACGGCCGAGTAAACGGTCTGCAGTCATGGGCAGGGCTAATCTTGTTCCGTTCGCTATGGTTTTGAATTAACTCCCAAAGTTTCTGATATCTTTCACCTTGCAATATAATATTATGTTATGTTATATTCACAAGCGATTTAATGTGAGAAGATTATTATTATATATTATTCATAGAGCGAAATCTATTAGGGTAAGTGTGTCGAGTACTCGCTTTTTCACACTTTGCGGGGAGAACGTAATCCGGGGGGTGGTGGGAGGGAGGGGAGTGAACACGAAGCGGGGGCGGTAAAGGAAAAACAAAAAGACTGTTACTGCGGTATCGTCACCGCCGTAGCCACCAGTTCCCCATGGCTCATCATTGCCGCCGCCGTGTGTTTGTTCTGCGAACTAAATAACGAGCCACACACACACACACACACACACACACTCGTATATAATAGTGTACGCTGCGCATAGAGTTTGCCAGTCGAACCGTGAAATTAAACAGTCGCCCTCCCCGCCGCTTCTCAACCATATATCTTTATATATATATATATGTATTATACTTGAATTTTCTCTCTCTCTGTCCTCTTTCAGTTTCGTTCCGTTTTGCCCTCTCGGCCCACGGACCCCGCTGTCGTAGTATAAATATACCTCGACGATTGGTGGCGGTACGTTCCGGTTCGATCTCTCGCGCCACGCCGCAGAAGAATAGCACCGCGACTACACTACGCCATCACACGCACCGGGGGGATCGGCTTGTTCTGTAGTAGAGATCTGCAGCTGATTTATACGCAATTTCGTTATGACGTTCTATAAAGGCTGTTTTTAAAAAAAGCCTTCTCTCTCTCTCTCTCTCTCTCTCTCGCGACCCTCTCCTCTATCTCTCTCGCGCGCGCCTCCCCTCTCTTTCTCTCACCACTATCCTTCGGCCTCGTTCTCAACCGACCCGTAAATGAAGCATTCAAATGGAATACGCTCAGAGTGATCAATATTGAAAAGAATCAAATTATCGTATCCTTTGCTCAATATCAGATCACTGATAAGGAACTGTTATTATACTTTGGAAAAATTTTTTAAATGAATGTTATCCTTATTATACACATATATTGCTGATAATATGAAAATTTAAAATGGTACAAACCAAATGAGAAAAATTAATTTATTTTTCACAAAATGGTTACTTACTTTTATAGCTTATTCCATTTGATTGCTTCAATTCACTACACACACGGCTGCAGTATACGGTAAGGCCCCAAAAAGTAAAGAATATATAGAGATGCCATACCGTATACTGTTACGTGTACGTATAATGAATTGAAGCAATCAAATGGAATATACGCTAAGAGTGATCATTTTGTGAAAAATAAATTAATTTTTCTCATTTGGTTTGTACCATTTTAAATTTTCATATTATCATATTGGATAAGATATACAAAAACAATAACATTTATTTTAAAGTATGATAACAGTCCCTTATCAGTGATCCGATTGAGCAAGGGATACGGAATATTTCGATACGGTATATTTGATTGTTTTCAATAGGTCGCGCTCTAAGCGTATTCCATTTCAATGCTTCATTTTCGTTTACGTATCGGCCACCCGTTGGTATTCTTTATGTTCTCAACCGAAATATTATTACTACTAGGACGAACAATGTCAATTTACACGGCCATACTCCTGCCTCCAACCACACACACACACACACACACACACACACACACACACACACACACACACACACACACACACACACGACCGCCCGCAGTTGACTGTGATGAAATTAACACACACGCGCGTTAGAGCGAACAAAAAAAAAAAAAAAAAAAAGGCATAATTAAATAAAAAGTCTGCACACGGTAGTATGATGAAATTAATGGCCTGGTATCGATCATCTCTATTGCAGTATATTGTATATGGAGTGTAAAATGCACAGAATTTTCCCCGTGTTCTGGCAAAGACTGCTGCTGTTGCGTAAGTCCCCGGAGGCGTAAGAGGAAAAATCGTTTCTAGAGAGAAAATAACGAGTGTCTGTGGACGAAACGCGGGTGTTTTTGATTTTAAAACCAAAACTCTGTATCGATAACGTTACAATATAGGGAACAGGATGATTTTTTAAGCGTTTTATTTTTAGACCGTAAAAATGGTAAAAACGCTATTTTTTTTTTTACATTCTGAATGAAGTGAAGAAGCTAGTGTTTTTACAATGACGTTTGTTTATTTTTTTTTTTTCTGTGTACAACTTTTCGTATAGAAATACTTGTCCAAAAGTCACGATCAATAACTTTTTGAAACCCGATTCGCCTATAGATTGTACTCTAGAGAGGTCATTTTTTGAATTTCTCAATTCTTCAATGTTTTTTTTGGAAAAAACTACCAAAAATTTGACAAAAACGACTCGAAAACCATCATTTTTTTATCAGAATTTTATGAAAATTTAAACATAGATAGAAAATCATATGAAAAAGATTTTGGCGAAAGAAAATTTTGAAAATGTGAAAAAAAATTTTGGACATTTTTTGAACATTTTTTTTTTTTTTTCTTATATTATTAACTTCCTTTGTTCAGAATCGTTTTACTGAAGAAATGATTTATCGTTTCTTTAAAATTTAATACGCTCGTCAAGAGAATACCACCCGTCGTGCGAAGTACACCCA
>JAIPRM010014337.1:0-10824 GCA_025469315.1 Stegophylla sp. TES_Ste_2020
TGTCAAATTTTGAGTAGTTTTTTCCAAAAAAAACATTGAAGAATTGAGAAATTCAAAAAATGACCTCTTTAAAGTACAATCTAGAGGCGAATCCGGTTTCAAAAAGTTATTGATCGAAACTTTTGAAAAAGTATTTCTATACGAAAAGTTATATACAGAAAAAAAAATAAATAAACATCATTGTAAAAACACTAGCTTCTTCACTTCGTTCAGAATCTAAAAAAGATAGTTTCCGAGTCTTTTTCGACAAGTGTTAAAGAAGTTTATTCAAAATTTTGAAAAAACAACTGGGAATTTCGAAAATTTATCTTTTTTTAGGGTACCGTCTAGAGGTGAATTCGATTTCAAAGAGTTGCTGCTGGTCGAAACATTTGAAAACAACTATTTCCATACGAAAATGTATTTACAAAAGAAAATTAGGCAATAAACATCATTGTAAAAACACTTGCTTCTTCGTTTCTTTTATAAACTAATATATATATATATATATAGCTAAAGCGTTTGTTAAAATACGAATTTCACCTTATTCCCTATCGAAAAACTATAAAATAATTTTATAAAACGTCGTGTAACATCTCTAAACGACTCACGACGGTTGTTTACCCGAGCGCATAACGATTTAGAGATAACTCGTTCCCGATAATATTTAATTCGTCTAAACGAGACGTTAGATAAAAAAATAAAAAACACGCCTCGACGGTGATGATTAATCGTCAACACGACTTGTGATTTATTCGTACCGGTTCTCGTCGCGCGGGACACAACTAAATAATATCGTCCATTCGACAACAAATTAACAAACGTTGGCAACTTAACAACAACGGCGGACGCTACAGCAGGTATATAATAATAATATAAGAGCAGCGGCATTATTAGTTATTATTATTATTATTGTACAGCTGCTTCGGTCAAACGATTTGTTTCTTTTTCTCGTTTAGCGTTTTGTCAGCGCCTTCGCTGTCGTCGTCGTAACGACGTGACGACGATCTACTAAAGACTCATTTGTTTTTGTTTTTTGTTTTTTTTTTTTTTATTTTCAAACTATGTTTTTTTTTCTTTCCTCGAAATGCGAGTAAAATTTTAAACAGTCTCTTGTTTCGCGCTCTGAATACAATAGAACAGCGGTTAGGTTCTCAACCTAACCGCTCGCGATCCGATTTTGAAAGGATCGCTAAAAATTTACAACGTTGATAATATTATAATGTACTTATTTTAATTTTGAATAATTTATAATTTTGGACGTTGGTTTTAAATAAACGAATAAATACACGAAGAGCAATAATAATGGTTACATTTTGTTACGGTAATTGAAAAAAGCCCCGGACATACTTCGCACCACGGGTATTCTTCACTCCTCGGGTAAGATACTCTTAGTGGATTTGTGGAATTTTAAAGGAACGATAAATCATTTCTTCAATAAGACGATTCCGAACGAAGAAAGTTAATAATATAAAAAATAAACGAGAAAAAAAATGTCGAAATTTTTTTTTTCTACATTTTTAAAATTTTCTTGCGCCAAAATGTTTCTCATATTATTTTCTATCAATGTTTAAATTTTTATGAAGTTCAAATATAAAAAATGATGGTTTCCGAGTAATTTTTGTCAAATTTTGGGTATTTTAAAAAAATAAAATAAATAAATCAACGAGGAAAATTCAAAAAATGACCTCTCTGAAACCTGGTTTTCAAATTTTTTCGAATTATTTTCAAAATACTGGTGAAGGTTTGGAGTTGATCAGACAACATGGGGGGGGGGCTGCGTGATTTTGGCCCCCCTACTCGAAAAAGGTTCTTGCGCCGAAAATGATAGTTTTCAAAATCTGAAAACTGGTTTTCAAATTATTTTCAAAATAATGATTGAGGTTTGGAAAAAATTGGACAATGTGGGGGGGTAACTTCACACTCGTCTCTAAAGTACCAATAAGTGACAAATCCTGACTCAAAAAGTTTCTGACCGAAATTTTTGGGGCCAAGTAGATGTATACAAAAAAGTGTATGCAGAAAAAAAAAATAATAACAAACATCATTGTAAA
Source organism: Stegophylla sp. TES_Ste_2020 (assembly GCA_025469315.1). Taxonomy (NCBI): domain Eukaryota; kingdom Metazoa; phylum Arthropoda; class Insecta; order Hemiptera; family Aphididae; genus Stegophylla; species Stegophylla sp. TES_Ste_2020. The sequence goes on from JAIPRM010014337.1 coordinate 2,034, forward strand.
AACACTTAACTTCTTCACTCCGTTCGGAATCTAAAATTAAGTGAGTGTCAAAAGTCGGGTAGCACCGCAATGAAATTATTTTCAAAAAGAAAAATTAGATTAATATCTTATAGGTGGCCGACATAATAAAAAGGTCGAGAACCTATATGGTATAGACACGTCTGCAGGGGCGCGTGTGTAAGGGCTGTAGTTTTGATGAGCTACAATAGGGCCCCGTGTTTACACTAATTTTTAACGTATATAAAATTCTTTCTTCTATACATATTTTTACCACTCGATAATCGTATTGACAATAACAATCTTATGACGTTGTATTACTACTTTTTTGTGTACCGAATTGACCTGAACAATAATACAGTCCGCCTTTATGGAAACTCGAACACAATAAACCAAACGAAAATTCGCGCGAAAAGTCACCGAGAAGAAACGACGACACGGAAAAACGGTTTTTATGAAACGCTTTCGCCTCGTCGTCGGTTTGACTTTTTGATTTTATTTTTTTTTCCACTCGCTCACGCGCGTTCCATCGTGTTCGATTTACAAACGCGGACCGCAGCGAGCAATAAAACGTAATATTTTTTCCTTCTCCTTCTCCTTCTCCTCCTCTTCCTCTTCCTCCACAGCCGTCGTCTGATTGTTAAAAACGCATTAACTCTGCGGCGTATACGCGTTCTCGCGTTTTAGCGAACGAACAATATTTTCACACGGTGCCTCTTATTTTTTTCTCTCTCTCCGATATGATTTTACCTCGTATATATTTCGTATCGTCTTTGGAATTCAATAAAAACAAAAATAATCTACTCTTTCGACTTCGCGCGCGCGCGCGTAAACGGCCGTGGCGTGGAGTAGTGGGCGCGCACATCGGTGGAGTGTATAATTTTTTATTATTAATATTATTTATGATTTTTTTTCCTTTTTCTTTTTTTTTCACCGTAAAACACGATTTCGTTTTCAGCCCGCGTTTTTAATAATAATAATATTATTATGTGCGCCGCGATAGAACGTCGCGAACAATCGTTTCGTTCGCAAACGAGTGCTGCGTTTTTACCTTGACACGCGATCTTTATAATAATAATTTCCAAATCCCATTTGCAGTAGTAGTACGCCAGTGGCGGCCAACAGCTGATCTCAGATCCAACGATCTCTGTATCGTTTTTTAGATAAATTATTCAGATTGCTATGGAAAATACCAATAGTTTTATGCGGCGGCTTTTATATCCATAACTGTTTATCCTTTGCAAAAATTTCAATTGAATAATTCATTATTCAATTCTAACCTAACCTGACCTAACGCGATTCCGTTTGAAATGCAGTAAATGTGTTAATTATTATCCTAACATCGTTATCACACGAGACATCTCAATGTCTAAATCCTCGGCGGAACGCCTGCATGTATTGATTAAAATGAATTTTATTCGACAAAACACAAATCTTGTCAAATATTAAATTTAGAAGTCTGTTCAATCGAAAAAAAAAATGAGTAGAAAAATATCACTATAATTTATGTATAACAAGTTAGAATCATAAGACTAAATGCAATTTCCGATGTGAAAAGTTACGGGATAAGAGTTTTGGGGCTTTGGAGTATTTATAGAAAAAAAAAAAAAGAACATTAAAAAAGATAAAAATAAAAACAAAACAGATTTGTAAAATCAATACATCCCTTGCTGCGCTTAGAATCTGAAATTGAAAATATTATTGTGTTGGTTAGCCAACCCCTCTGATGAGCCAACACTTGCTCACGCCCGTGCGTGTACATTTATAGGTCAACCCGTGGCCATACGTGTACACCTAAACGAAGCATTGAAATGGAATACGCTTAGAGTGACCTGTTGAAAAGAATCAAATATTACCGTATCGAAATATTCTATCCCTTGCTCAATCGGATCACTGATAAGGAATTGTTATCATACTTTAAAATTAATGTTATTGTTTTTGTATATCTTATCTAATATGATAATATAAAAATTTAAAGTGGTATCAACCAAATAAGAAAAATAATTTTATTTTATTCAAAATGGTCACTCTTAGCGTATTTCATTTGATTGCTTCAATTCTCTGTACGTAACAGTATACGGTATGGCACCTCTATATATTCTTTACTCTTTGATTTAAGTAATTATATAATCAATTTATAATGTAAATATAATATTATTACTTATCCATATATTATACTTCCTTATTATATTTTTTATAATGTTTTTGTAAAGGTACCCGCGTAGGCATATCTAGTGAAAAATAAATAGTACAAAAAAAAAAAAAAAGAAATATTCGAAAATCATTTAATACAAACGTAGATTTACTTTTATAGTGCATAATATTGAAAGAGAGTAGAAAAAAAAATCAAATTGTTGCGATGAATTACAATATTATTATACACCCTGTTATTTATAATTATGTGCCTCTTGAATTTAAAAAAAAAAATATATATTTTTTAAAATAATGTTTGTATTAAAAAAAAATCTGTATTTAATTGGCTTTGTGACGAATTGAATAATTGAATTGTATATTTAGTAGACCGATATGATGTAAGTTTTTTTTTTTTTTTTTTTTTGTCTCTACACTTAGTTTTTACACTTTATTTCATTTGTAATATTTTTGATTGTAATAACTCCCTACCCCAACGCAATTATATCTTAAACGGGTAGGTTATCTTGTAGTTATTGTTCATTGTATTGATTTCTGTTCACTGTTCAATATACACTACTACTTATTATATTAATAATAATAATAATAATATGACATGATTCTATTTAAGGGGAAATAAAAATCGTAATTTTTTCTGTGGGTTTTTGCATATAATAAAAACATTTTTGTACTTGTTGTAGAGCGAAAATTACGGTTAGCTACGTTAAAAGGGAACTTTGGAAAGTAATATTCAGGGCAGCTATGCTGAATATTATGTACGCGCGCGATACACGTCGTTCTGGTACAGTGTCGGCGGATTTTATTGCGACAGTCCAACTCGATTAACGACGTACACTATAATACGCGCGCACTAACACCGCATAACGCGCGGGGCCGTAAATCAATTTCGTATAAAAACGTTTTCCCCCGACCTCCTATTCTCACACGAGTATTGAGTACCGCCACCGCCGCCGCCTAGTGATTATTTATTATTTTATTTTATTATTTTCGTTTTTACGACGTTCTCGCCGCCGCCGCCGCCGCCGCCACGTCGGGACGAGCGTTTTTTATTATTATTATTATTATTATGTAAAAATATGTTATGTTTATTATGGCCAAGTTATTATCGCGCGTACGTTATTACCAAAAACACGTGTATATACCGTGTACACGACCGCTTTTTCTCTATTAGATTTCCAACGAAGTGTAGAAGCTACTGTTTTTAGAATAATGTTCATTAATTTTTTTTTTTTTCTGTGTACAACTTTTCGTACGGAAATACTTATCCAAAAGTTTCGATCAATAACTTTTTGAAAACGGATTTGCCTCTAGATTGCACTTTAGAGAGGTCATTTGTTGAATTTCTCAATTCTTCATTTTTTTTTTTTGAAAAAACTACCCAAAATTTGACAAAAACGACTGGGAAACAATCATTTTTTGATCCGAACTATATGGAAATTTAAGCATAGATAGAAAATCATATAAGAAAGATTTTTTGAAAATGTGAAAAAAAAGAAATTTGGACATTTTTCTAACATTTTTGTTTTCTCATTTATTTTTTATATTACTAACTTCCCTAGGTCAGAATCGTTTTATTGAAGAAACGATTTACCGTTTCTTTAAAATTAAATACACCCGTCAAGAGAATCCCACCCATCGTTCGAAGTATGTCCGGTTTTTTTTTTTTTGAGTTAGTTAGAAAACAAATTTCAATAATCTTACCGTCTATGGTTAATTTTTTGGTAATTTTCCTTCACGCTTGTAGAAAGTATTGATAATTTTTAAAAAATGACCTCTCTAAAGTACCATCTGAATGTGATTTCTGATCTAAAAACTTAGAAGATCGAAATTTTTGGACGAGTAATACGAAAAAGTGTTTTAAAAATGGGAAAAAATAATAAAAATAAACGTCAATGAAAAATCATAAGCTTTTTCAATTCACTCAGAGTCAGTAATAATATAATGTCTTAGTAAAAATCGATTTATCCGCGTGATTTACTTTAGACGAGACTTTTTTTTTATTAATTCGAGATAATGCACGACTAACGGGGATAATTGAATATTTATTTAATTATCTCTTGAGATGGGCTACGAAAAAAAAAAAAAAAATATTAATTATTATTCGTCTAAATAACCCGTGCTCAACATCGGGTTACAAATTAATATTACGCGCTTCTTACGAATAATAAATCAGAACTGTGAACTTTTCGTTTAGAACTACGCAATTAAATAATACGTATTATTTATTATGTGTTCAAACGCACGTTAAAATAAGCCTTGGACACATAATATTATGATATAATACTAAAATAATTGCCATCGAGCTACACACATACACACACACGCGCGTATACACAGACACACAAAAAATACACACACATATACTCAGATACACATATTATATACAACACAATCATACACTTACACACACACACACATACGTACATGTAAATAAGCCTACACACGCACAAATAATACACGAATACGTACACACACACGTAAGCCGTATTATTATTACGTATGTTGTTGTGTACACGCGGTGAACGCATACGGGCGCAACGATGATGATTTTATTTTTTTTTTATTTTTGTTTCTCTCTTATACATATTATATTTTTATTATGACGACCGGGCGAGACCCTTCTCGTTTTACTCGTCGTCTCCGAGCGCTGCTGACGACGAGACGAGATGGGGTGCGTGTGTGGCCCCAAATACAATGCGTGTGCGCGCGCACACACACACACACACACACACACATAAAATATACGGTTTCTCGTTTTCGTTCTCGTATTTAATTTTTATTGTTATTATTATTATTATTTTTTAATAATAATATTATACACGGTAGACAGAAACGACGACGTATTAGGTTTGTTTCTCCTTCGCTCCCTCCCGTCCGGATCCCAGTGTGGTGTAACGGGCGCATACACAATAATAATAATAATAATAAAAACCGATCTGTATGATATTATAGCCATAACAATAATATTATTACCTTTATATTCGGATATTTAACCGCGAGATGCCTGTTGCCTACAACTCGTGGTAATCGGTCGACCGATCAAACGTAGCGTTTATGTTCGGTGACTGTTGCAAAGTGTTTTAAACAAGTGGATTTGTTTTAAACGTTTTTTTTTTTTTTACATAAACTCTTAAAACGTTTTATTTAGTAGGATAAAAAAAAAAGAACGAAACTATTTTAATTCTATATGTAACTTGTAAGTGTTTTGTCACAGATTTATTCGTACGAATTGATAAGAACATATTAAAATATGTTTCTTTATTATTATTGTATTTTGGTTTAATCACGAGCAAATATCAAATAACACACATTAATATGAAAACAGTGTTTCATTTTTGTCCATCATAATTATTAATAACAATCTAGCATTTAGTAAATTTGTGTAATTCACATAGTCATAATATTCTTTATTTTTTATTTGCTTTTCATATTTCATCTTGATACTAAAAGTTTAAAGTCAAAACTCTTTTTCATTTTTGAATTTTAAACTTGTGAATACAAGTCTAGGTGTACAAAATTAAAAAATATATTCAGTTTTTGGTAACATATTTTAAACTTTGTTATTTCTTTTTAGTATATTACGTTATTAACATGACCTAAGGATTTTTTAATTCTATTGTTATAAACTGATACTTTCCCTGAACTAAAAAAAAAAATTATTAAAAAAATATATATAAGATATATATATATATATAGTTAAAACCATAAACCACATAAACGAAAAAAACATTTTAAACAAAAACAACGTTTAAAACATTGTTTTAAACACGTTAAAAAAACTTAAAAAAAATGTTTTAAACCAAAAAAACATACTTGGTTTAAAACGTTTTGTTTTTTTGCAACTCTGGTTCTTTATCTACGTAGTAATATCTACACGCGTTCCTCAATCGCATATTTTAAGTTTTTTTTTAAAGTCCCTTAATATTATTATTATATTATTGTACACAGCTGCTGCGTTCGGGCTGTCGGTCGGCGTATTTATAATAGAACACGCTGATGATTTTCATCGTCGTCGTCGTCGTCGTCGTCATCGTCGTGTGTGGTGGTGATGCGGGTCTCACACGTCGAGTCATTTCCGACGCTTTAATACACAAGCATAATGGCCGTGTGTATGTGTGTATATGTATAATATCATCCGTGTTATAATATTTTTTTCTGAAAACCGTGCGATTTTTTTTTCTCGCTCCGCCGCCGTTGACAATCGTTTTTTCCCCTTTTCTTTTTTTTTTTTTTCAAAATAATAATAACAATGTCCGTGCGAACAGCAGCCGTCCATCGGCAGAGGATTGACTTACACGACAACGACGGTTTGAATAATAATAATATTATACTTCGTCGGTCGTCGTGTGGTCACGGTCTGCACGCGCGTGCCAGTTCACCGCATACACACAAGACGACGTGTTGGCACACACTCCGACGTACCATAATATTATATTATATTATATTATGTTATATTATGTTATAATGTATATGTGTGTGTACACACACACACACACACACACACGTGTACTGGTGGATGCAGTGATGCTCAACATTGTTGTGCTCGGATAAAAAAAAAAAATAATAATATAATATAATAGGTACATGTTACAGTAAAAGTGTTGAGTCAGTAATTATTTTATGAAATAACTGGATCATTGGTTCCCAACCTTTTTATTAATGCAGCCCGCCAATTTTGTATAAAAAATGTCAATACCCACTAATTCAATATACGGCAAAAAAATTTTTAACACATTAACATTATTAAACAGTAGACACATACGTACGTATGGATGGTTAAAAAACCCTAACATCTTCACTCCACTCAGAATCTAAAATTACAATACTACTAAGAAATAAAGTTTATTGTATTTATGTTTTAAAAATAAGGAGTAAAACGTGAAAAAAACTCGATGCAATTTTTGAAATTGTTCGTCTTTCATAAAAAAGGTCAATATTAGCAATTCAGGGTTGCATTTTGTTAGTTATTTATTACTACTATTTATTTATTTATGCACTTCATAGGCATATATTCAAAATAATCACGGTCGTAAATTATAGATATATCTATAACCATAATATCATAACAGTGCAGACACATATTCAATTAGATTTTTATCGTTCCGTTGCATTTATTCGTAACAAATTATTAACGTCATAGTCCAAAATCGAATCGCATATTTCAGAAACCTCCTAAATCCACTTTTTCACTTTTTGAGATAATCAATAAAAACTGTGTCATAGATTTAAAACGATTTTTAAAACTCCCGAAAATTACCAATAATAAATACTCGACTACTCACTCTTTCGGATATTAGTGTACTCGTAATTTTAGCTAAATAACTTTACTAAGGAAGTGGGGAAAAATATTTTTGAATTCGCACGTGCAACATTTTATTTTTGGCGTTTGGGGGGGTTTCTGAAATTGAAACGATTCAATTGATTTCTCGTCACACGTCTAATGTGTTTCGAATTATCTTGTAACAACAAAACAATAATACGTTTATTATGTTCCCCTTATATTTTACGCTCTGTACTTTATACCGAAGCATTGAAAAATGGGTGGGGGGAAATAAGCAATGAGGAAAGGGGATATTATAAGCCCTAACCTCTCCTCTCTGCTCCTCTCTGCTGTATACGTGAATGACACACGACCGACGATGACTTATATCAATATTATAATAATATGCGCCTCGTTTACCGCACGTTCCGACGGCCATTATTGGCGTTATTTCCCGTTCATACGCACGAACACACACACACACACACACACAGGCATCCGGTATCGTGTTCGCCGTTGTACAATGATAATATTAATATTATAATAATAAGTCGTCTTCAATGTGTGTGCCCACACGTGAACGAGCGGCGATTGTTGTCGATTACGCACACGCGGTACAGCTGCTGTCGTGCTTCTGGTGTATCATCCATGTAGCGACCTCGAGCCCCCCCCTACTCCCTCCCCTACTCGGAAATATCACCATCACGGCGGCTGCGGTGGTTTTATCTCCTCCACATAAGTCGTCGCTTAACGTCATCGCGTCTATTTTTACTAAACCGCAGCCGATTAACGTCATTGAACAGAACAGAAAGAAAATAAATAAACCAAGCGACTATTTGCTCTTTTTTTTTCTTTTTTTTTTTTTACACTACCTGTCACCATGTCACACGCACACTCACGCACACACTACGGACGTCATCGTTTAGCTCCGCGACGTACACGGTCAGACCCGCCGTCGTCGATATGTCAATATAATATTATAATAATTTATATTATTATAACGGCGACCGTAGAGTGGCGGATTTTAAGGCGACATAAAATATTCACGTTCATAAATTATATAGTATATTATTTTATACTCTTCGTTTTATAATAAATTAAATTATAATTATATTAAATTCATTAAGACGATAATTAATTTCATTGAAGATTTAATTACATCGATTATATATTATGCGTTTTCAGTACTTTCATTAAACGTAGGATTGATATTATTGAAAGATCAAAAAAAAAAAAATAAATAAATAAATTCAACAATTTTTTCTGCTGATCTTTCTTTCTCTGAACATATTTCATCTATCTACTGCAAAGCGATGCGCATGTTAGGATTCATCAGACGTCAATGCTGTGATTTCAAAAATATCGATTGTCTAAAAGCATTAT
>JAIPRM010014338.1:0-10823 GCA_025469315.1 Stegophylla sp. TES_Ste_2020
CATAAGATTTTTTGGTCAGGTAAAAAGGTCAGTGTAGGAGATTACACCAGATATTTTGAGCAGGTAAAAAAGGGTATTCGTGTAGGAGATTACATGCAGCCGTTGAAACGGTTTGAAAATCGGCTTTGACGGCACTCGATATTATAATAGTCGTAGGAAACGATTATACGCCTCGAGGGGAAGAGAGAATACAAAAAGACAAAAAAAAAAAAGTGTGTACTTAGCTCGTCGGGATGTTTCTTCGCCCGTTTGAAGTTAGAATTTCGAAGAATCAAAAATTTTATTACATAAAAACTAACGAAATACGAGAAATTCCGAAATTTAGTACTCAATTCAATTATTCGATCGAATATTTTTGAAATTTTCATAAAATGTTCTCGTAGCTATTTTTAGTGGCTGGCGAAAGTTTCAAGTCTCTAGCCGCATTATTTTGTAGAATTTATGTCAAAAAGTAATTTTCAATTTTACGGTAATTGCTTATTTTGCCATTTTTCATCGATTTTTCCTCGTTTTTGGAAAAGGTATTGAGAAATTTGAAAAACGACTTCTTAAAAGCACCATCCGGGTACGATTCGGATTCTACAGAGATACTGATCGACATTTTTGGACAAGTATTTCTATACGAAAAAGTGTTTCCAGAAAGAGAGAAAAAAAAAATAAACATCATTATAATATAAACACTAGCTTCTTCACTTCGTTCAGAAACTAAAAAAACACGTTCTCCCTGACCACGTTTTCTACGTATATTATAATGCGACACTAGAAGGAGGAGTATAAACTAGGGTGACCATACGTCCTGTTTTATACAGGATCGTCCTTTATTTCGGCTCTGTGTCCTTTTGTCCTGACAAACTTCTTTCAGGACACTTTTTGTCCCGTAATTTCAAGTCTGTCCCACATTAATCCCGTTTTTTGACTTACTGTTGATTTATAATTTTTGAAATGAAATTATTAAATAAAATAACGTAAGAATCTAGAAATCTTTTGGATACCATTAGATCAATTATAATCGTAAAATTAATTAATAAGTTTTTTTTTTGGAAAGTCAAGTATATTCACGAATAAAGGATTTGAAGAAATATCAATTTAGTTTCATTATGTTATTGTATGTATTTCAAAATAATTTTTTTAAATGTGTTTAAATTTAATCTGTAATAGGTAGTTTAAAAATTATACTTTTGTCACGATTCAAAAACATAAATATATATTATGTAATAAATACTTATATTTATTTAAAAATATTGTAAAAAATATTTTTGTCCTGTATTTTATTTTCTTAAATAAATGGTCACCTTAGCATAAACTATTGAATACGTATTATTATGTGACTGGAAAACTCGAATTAATTCGATTTTTACCCCGCGCAGCACAGTTCTTTCAATTTCGAGTCGCCCCAAAAGTTCAGCCGTAGGCATTATAACGACGACGTGTATTATTACATTATTATATTCGCAGGTTTTAATAAGTTTTATGTATAATATTAGTTGGCGTTTTCAGTTTTGCTATTGTAAAACGAATATTTTAACGTAAAAGTTTTATTAAACGCGTAAAACTTTTACATGAAACACCACGGGGGCGGGGGGGGGGAGGATTTACGATCTTCCAAAAAAAGGTGTAAGTACTATATCTAATATTTTTGTATACGATATTATATTATTATAACGCGTAACGCACACAAAAACGACAAGTTTTCACACCAAAAACCGATTTTCGAGGAGTTTTTCTCGTTTATTATATACACACTCGTGTTTGTATGATAACACTATTATCGTAAAATCCAAAGCGAACAGTGTTGTAAACGCGGTGAAAAAGCCATTGTGTGTTGTTGTATTACATATTATTACGTATGTTTTTGTAACTTTTTCCTCTCGGCTCTTTCTATACTAGGCAGGGCCGAATTTAGGGCGAATTTATGGGGCCTGGGCCCAGGGGCCCCCACGAAATAATTGCATACACTATTAAGCAGTAAATTTCGTTGCAAGTTTTTTAAATACCCTTTTTTTTTGGAAAATAATTTCACTTATTATTTACCAAAGACCTAACATGCATTTTAATATTCCGTAAGTGCCGTGCGGTTAATTAATTACACTTACTACTTTTGAACATTTATTGATAAAAAAAGTTTTGTTTACTGATAAAAATGCTGTCCAGTATCTAATATATGTATATATATATATATATATATATTTGTTTGTTCCTATCTGTATTTTTTCATCTATAATAGTGTACCTAAACGGGAAATTCAAATTTTAAGTGTGTTAGAAATAGAAAGCTTGTCAGGTAAGCAAAATAATATTAAATTTTTTTTCTCATACTGTTGTTAATAGAGAGCCCTGGGGCCCCCACAACCCTAAATCCGGCCCTGATAGTATATATAATATATTTGCTTTAATTTAGTACTTATTCTTTCTTAATTTAGTTAAATAATGTTCAAACAATTTAATACAATAAGGTTTTCGAGTTACCAAGGTTTTAATAAAAAAATTCGACCTGAAGAGTTTTTACAATATTTTTTTATTTTTTAATTAAAGGTTTATATATATGTATAGTATGTATTTAAGTTTTTAATTATTATAAACAATGTAAAAAAATATGATCAAAAAGTTTATTTAAATAAAAAAAAATTATAAATAAATAAAATATTAAAAAAACTAAATAAAAAATGCTGTTGCGTGCTAAGGTCAGTTAATACATATTATGTACTATAATAAACACAATACACACGATTAGATAAAATTATGTGACGCACAAGCCGATTAGACAAATGTTAATACAAATTATCCATCAGTATCAGTCTACATTCGAAACACAAAATGTTCGAGTTACCTATAGTTTTTCTTTCGAGTAATCAAAGTTTTCGCAAGCGAACGGAATTTTTTTCGACTTACTGAGGTTTGACTTATCGAAGTTTCACTGTATTTTAACGATTTTATTCATATTGATTTTCCATGTATAAAAAATCATTCAATTTTGTTTTTGATTAATGTGTCAGAATTAATTATAAAACCAATTTTGATTGAATTTGAATTTAATTTACTCTGATTTTGTAAAAGTGTTAATCATAGTAATTTGTTAAAAGAAAAATACCTTAAAATAAATTTTAAAAGAAACAAATGACCTAAAATAGCAAAAAATTACCTAAAAAATTTGAATTATCTTCAAATGAGAAGATTCAAAATTGAATTTGTAGTTACATGACTCAAATTTCGTGTTAAGAAAGCCACGTTTTAAAAGCAGCTACAGTTAGTTGTAGTTAGCTAGCAGTAACAGTTTCCATAATAATAATATAATTGTTATATAATATAATTGTTTATACAATATAATATACCTAGGAAGATATTTTATATTGGATATGAAAACCAAAAATAGAAAAATGTATCTATTTAATAAAATTGATAAAAATATAATTATAAAAAAAAGAACAAGTACCTATGATATCCAAATATTCTTGAGCAGTCCGTGTAGTTAAATTCTACAATCCAACGTAGAATGAATTTAAGTTCTGAATAATAAAGGATAACATTTTTATTTATTTTATTGATTTGAAAAACTAATTAGTAATTATGAGAAAATAATTTAATATTAAGTTATTGGATTAAATAATTATGTAAATTATGAAAAATTGTAGACATTTTCGCCGAAATTCTAACAATACTTGACTAAAGAATTAATTTATAAAAGTATATAAATGGTAATTGAAAGTATTTTACTCACGTTTAAGTAGATAAAATATTGGTTCAAATCAATTGTAATCACGTAATTATGAAGCACTTCAATTTTAATATGGCGTGAGGTACTTCATGTCATGAAAATTGTACAATGAACAAACGCTATCTATAACAATTTAATCCAGAAATTATATATATTTTATAAATATCAAACATACCTAAAGTTATTTTGCAATATATATTTATTTACAATCTTAATTCCTTAATATAATATCTACGTATATGTAGTACACTTTACAATCTTATTAATGGCGTAATTGGGGTGTTGCAAGTGTTACATTTGCAACAGAAATTTTCAGGTGTTGCAAAAGTATCCTTTTGCAACACCAAAATAATTCAAATTTGTAAGTTGTTACATTGCATAAAAATTTACTAATACTAAAAAAAATCATATATAAAAAGCCAAACACAATTGACACCATGGATATTCTTCGCTCCTCGGACCAACTACTCTTGGTGGGTGTGTAGAATTTTAAAGAAACAATAAATCAATTCTTCAATAGGACGATTTTGAAGGAAGTTAATAATATAAAGAATAATATCAGTCGTCATTTTCAACAGACCCACCAAGGGTATCTGACCCAAAGAGTGAAGAATATCCTTGGTGTGATGTATGTCGGCTTTCTTGTCTATAATTTACTTTACTTTTTTTTATTTAATAAATTAAGAAATGGAAAAAAAATTTAATGAGAAAAAAAGTGTTAGAAAAATGTCTAAAACATTTTCTTGCGTCAAAATGTTTCTTATTATATATCTATGATTAAATTATCATTAAGTTTCGATTAAAAAATTATGGTACTTAAGTCTTTTTTGTCAAATTTCGGGTAATTTTTCAAAAAAAAAAAAATCGAAGAATCAAGAAATTCAAAAAATGACTTCTCTAATGTACCAATTAAAGACAAATCTGGTTTCAAAAAGTTACAAATACTTTTGAACAAGTAGATCCATGCAAAAGTGTTCATAAAAAAAAATAATAAACATCAATTTAAAAACACTAGCTTCTTTACTTCGTTCAGAATCTAAAATAATGATCAATGACAATTGATAATCTACCACATGAAGTATTAAATGTTGTTTGTAACTCTTACAATTTATATTTCAAAAATCTTAACACTGAAACTGAAGTATTATATTTTTATAGGATGTTTAAGTTTTGTCAAAGTATACTAACATTCAAACAGCTTGTATAATGATAAAGACAATTAAATCGATTATGAAAAATTATGATTTTCAAAACGAATTTCGAATTTTAACATCAATTATTCGAATAATTCTAACTATACTGGATACTCACAAAAACTGCCAGATGCAAATGATAATTTTAATGTTTAAAAAATCTAAAACTTTTCTAAGGACCAATGAGTTAGGAACGTTTATGTAATTTTGCAAATTTAAAATTTAATAAAATAATAATAATAAAATTGGAAGAAGTTATTGATGAATTCCACAATAGTTTATGAAAAATAACCAAAATTAAGTTTAAAATGAATATGAATAATAATTTTGATTATAATATGCTCAATTATTTCCAGTTTTAATTAATTTCTTTTTTTAGATTCTGAACAAAGTGAAGAAGCTAGAGTTTTTACAATGATGTTTATTTTTTTTCTGTGTACACTTTTTTATATACATTTACTTGTTCAAAAGTCTCGATCAGCAATTTTCTGAAAACAAATTTGCCTTTAGTTGGTATAAAGAGGTCATTTTTTTGAATTTCTCAATTCTTCAATTTTTTTTTGGAAAAACTACCCAAAATTTAGCAAAAAAGTCTCGGAAACCATCATTTCTTGATCCAAACTTTATGAAAATTTAAAAATAGATAGTCAATAATATGAGAAACATTTTGGCGCAAGAAAATTTTGAAAATATAAAAAAAAAATTGCACAACTTTCTAACACTTTTTTTTCTCATTGATTTTTTTTTCCTTATCTTTATTTATTAAATAACAAAAAGTAAAGTAAAGTATAAATAAGAAAGCCGGACATACTTTGCACCATGGATACTCTTAGTGGGTGTGTTGAAAATGACGACTATTATTGTTTTTTACATTATTAACTTCCTTCTTTCAGAATCATCTTAATGAAGAAATTATTAAATTTATCGTTTCTTTAAAATTCTACACATTCACCAAGAGTATCTAATTTGTGGAGTGAAGAATATCTGTGATGCGAAGTATGTCCGGTTTTAATTTTTTTTTTTTTGTAAATCAATATTTCGTTGAAAAAATTTAGAATTAAATTGGAACCTCATCCCTCCTTCTTCATAAGATTTACGCAAGGAGGAGGAGTATGAATATTTAAATACCCATAATCACATAAACTTTTTGCAACACCGAAAATCTTATCCAAATTACGCCATTATCTACGGAGTGATTATGAATTAAATTATCAAACATAAAATTTAGACCTAAAAATGAAAAAAATTACTAAAAATAAAATTTTTTCACGGGAAAAGAATTTTTGTTCTGTTAAGTTACACAAAATGTCATAAATTAATTTTTTGAAACTGATCTGTACACATTTTTAAATAATTATGAATACATTTTACATTCTGAGGGAAACAATTTAAGTGTCTAATAAATGCTTATTTTACAGGCATTTTAGTTTAATCCCGAAGATTTCTGTACATCGTACATCATTAAATTATTAATTTTACATCAAAGCAAATATGTTAATTTATGAAATAATCATTAAATCATATAAAAAATCCGGACATACTTCGCACGATGGGTGTTCTTTGCACGGCGGGTGAGATTCTCTTGACGGGTGATTGAATTTTAAAGAAACGATAAATCATTTCTTCAATAAAACGATTCTGGACGTGGGAAGTTAATAATATAAAAAATAAATCAGAAAAAAAAATTTTAGAAAAATTTCCAAAATTTTTTTTTTATATTTTCAAAATTTTCTTGCGCCAAAATCTTTCTTATATGATTTTCTATCTATGTTTAAATTTTTATATATTTCGGATCAAAAAATGATAGTTTCCGAGTCGTTTTTTGTCAAATTTTGAGTAGTTTTTTCCAATAAAAAAATTGAAGAATTGAGAAATTCAAAAAATGACTTCATTAAAGTACAATCTATAGGCAAATCCGGTTTCAAAAAGTTACTGATAGAAACTTTTTGACAAGTATTTCCATACGAAAAGTTGTACACGGAAAAAAATAAAATAAATAAATAAACATCATTCTAAAAACACTTCGTTCCGAATCTAAAATCATAAAATATCAAGTTATTAATTATTGTGAAAAAATGATACTTAGGATACATTATGAATAATGTGATTTATGATCTTAACTTTTTAATAAAAAGTTAAATCGTATTATTATATTCCAAATTTCATAATAAACCACTATTGGTAGAATGCTAAATAATTAACAATTAGCAATAACGTTTTATTGTAAATGTAATTAGAAACATTTTTGTTAAGAATCTATAGAGATATTGATACCTGCCATTAATTTAAGTAGGTACCTGTACCTATTATAAAGTGATTAATAATTATATAAACACTACAATTTTATGAGATAAAATAATTTTTGTATTTTTTATGCGCATGATTTTTTTTAACTCTTTTGATTAATATTTCAAGCTATACATGTTAAATATTTAGAGTAACGAAGTAAAAAAGCAAGAAGTACCATACAAAAACTGAGTTCCACTACTTCACTACTCATTAGTTCTTAAACTTTTAATCAAAAAAGGAAATCTTAAATGTCAAAATTAAAATATTTATAAAAATTAAATTAAACTTTTTATGTTGACTTGAATGTTTACAATAGATTTAAGCTACCTTAGTTAATTAAACCAAGTTCACCTTCCCAAGGTTTATTCATTTTTATTTATTACCCTTCATGTACAGAAATAGAATTATAGAACAAATCATTATCAATAATTTATATATTTCACTCTGAGGTATTAGTAGTCTTTAAGTGAGTAATGTGAGTTTCTGGTAAAAAAAGGCGAAGAAAAGTGAGCATTTAAAAAAAAAAGTGAGAAAAATGATAAATAGTGAGTGCATAGCAGACCCGAAATTGTATTTACTTTTGAATAAAATGTATAAAAAAAAGTATATACTTCACACCTTGGGGTGTTCTTTGCACTTCGGATGTTATACTCTTTGAGGGTTTGTTGAATTTTAAAGAAACGATAAATCATTTCTTCAATAAAACGATTCTAAACAGAGCTTCATTTAATAATAATTGTAACTTTCAATATGTTTAATATTCGTTATTTAATAACATAATAAGTCATGTGCTATTCGTTATCTGTGTAAATGATCAAATTTATACAAAAAGTTACTCAATAATAAGTACTAGTATCACTAAGTGGTCGAAATTCGATCAGAATTAAATTCATTTTTGTGTGATTGTACACTGATCTTACATACCTATTATACTAATATATTATACCCGTTGAAATAAAAATAATTTTTTTACATACCTACATCATTAACGAAAAACGAAAATCGATTTTTCATATATTCCCCTACTCCTAATAAATAGTCCACAAATATATTCAAATTACAATAAAATATAAACATCAATATAAAATAAATTAAAGAGTACTGGATTGAAGAGCATAACTTTTAAACCAAAAACGGTTGAATAAAAAAAAAAAATCAAAATAGTAGATGCTTGAAAAATTACAAGTTTAAATATTTTATTAATACTGAGGTAACCTTATAAATTTCTTTATAACATAAATGTTGTTATGGTAAATTTCAGAAGTAAACATCAATAAAAAAGAATACCTAATCTATAATACGAACTTTGATTCCTAGTTATCAATTAATTTCTTTGCAATATATATTACGAATATTTTTTTATTACGAAAAAATATGTTTGATATAATATTAAAGAATTTGACTTAATTTATGTTGTCTTATAATACATAAGTAAACAATAATTGATAATGTTCAAACTTCAAACTTTCAGATACTGATACCTAAAAAATACAATCTTATTTTGAATAATTTGGAAGCTCAAATTATATAAATTAAAATATTATCGCCAACAATCTATATGTAATACTAAAATTATTTACTAGGTATATTAAGAACAGCGATTTGCACGTCATCCTATCAATATTTTTTAAAATCATACTAATTGTATCATACAATATACTTATTTACGTTTAATGTTTATTTCATTTCTCTTTTCTACTATTTTTCGTGAAACAACACCTGTCTCGTCGAAGTGGAAAGTGCTGACTATTTCATAATGGTTTCATAATTATTATTATCTTGCATAAGGTGCAATATACTATATATTATAAGGTAAATACCTCAACAGATAGTTCATTATTTTAAAAATAAATAGGCTAATTTGTTAAGATAGTTTTCCTTAACTAAAAGCAGAATCTACTAATATTTCATGTAGTCTAATAAAAATAAATAAATAAAAAGGTCAGGTATCCACTGTAAAAGTTGATAGTTTTTCACATATTAAATAGGCTAACCTCTAGACTAGTGGTTCTTAATCTTTTCGAGACCATGACTCAAACTTTCTCTTTAAAATCAATCGCGACGCAAATGCTTTAACATTTACAAATTTAATAGGTACTTCTAAAAGAAAAGTTAATTAATTATTTATCTTACTTTTTCATTAATTGGTTTATAATGAATGTAATTTAAAAAAATAATGTTAATGTACAAATGAACCATTTGCTAATGGGATTTGATTAAAAACATGTATTTAATATAGTCTATATGTAATTAAAAAACTTCTCATTAAATACCGAAAATTGCTCGAGACCGCCCAAAGGGTCACCGACCCACCGACCACAGTTTAAGAAACGCAGCTCTAGACTATAGTATGACTCATGTAGAAATAAATATAAACGTAAAATTATTAACAATAGAGGAGACCACCGTCTAGGAAATGTTGTACTTGTTATAGAGCAACCATTGCATACGTAAATTATAAAATAGTATGAAAAATTAAATTTATTCAAAGTTAATCTAAAAAATACATAAGGGTCAGATAATCAGTGGGCATGTCTAATTTTAAAGAAATAATAAACCATTTCTTAAAACAATACGATTCTGTACGAAGGAAGTTAATAAAATAAAAAACAATAAGTCATCATTTTCAACACGTCCACCAAGAGTATCTAAATACCGGTGAATTATATCCTGCTTTCTTATCTTTTTTACTTGATTTTGCTTTACTTTACTTTTTTTCATCTAATAAATAAAGAAAAGGAAAAAAAAGTGTTAAAAAAAAATGTCCAAAACATTTTTTTACATTTTCAAAATTTTCTTGAGCCAAAATATTTCTCATATTCTAGTCTATCTTCGTATAAATTTTCATAAAGTTTGTATTAAAAAAAATAGTTTTCGATTCTTTTTTATCAAGTTTGGGGTAGTTTTTCCAAATTTTGAGAAAACAATTGAGAATTTCGAAAATTGTCCTCTTTAAAGTACCATTTTTATGTAAATTTGGTTTTAAAAGTTGCTGGTCGAGATTTTTGGACAAGTATTTCCATAAGAAAAAGTTCTTATGAAAAAAAAAAATTTAAAAAAACATTCAACTTAATTTTTCACATTTTCAAAATTTTCTTGCGCCAAAATATTTCTCATATTATTGTCTATCTATGTTTAAATATTGTTAAAGTTTGAATCAAAATAATTAATTAAATAAAAAAACATTAAATTAGGTACCACGTTCATAAATGAACTAAAAAGTATAAAATAACTTCTCCTAACCCCATATAGATTCCTTAATTAGGAAACTATAACCTTGCAAAGATTGTCCTAAAAATGTGTGATTATAAATTTTTAATAGATTTGAAAATACTTATTGATTTAAAACGAAAATTTAGGGCGCATGCAACAGGTAATGTTGTAATAGAAAGATAAATAAAAAATAATTGTCATTGAAAAGACTGATACGTCCATAGGCGCAAATAGCGTTAAAGATTAGTATTGTGTAAGTAATAAACACTTAAAAATTTTCCTCGGTATGCTCGGTTACTAATGAAATACACAAATATATCAAATTAAAATGAAACTTACAAACACATTTTTTCTGTACTATGTATTATTTCACCTACTCATAATAATTTTGTAAAAATATGAGTTTTAATTTGTAAT
>JAIPRM010014339.1:0-10822 GCA_025469315.1 Stegophylla sp. TES_Ste_2020
TGATTGAATCGACTTCAGAGTAAATATTACAACAGATTTAGAAAACCATCAAAACCATGTGTCAATTTTGGTTAAAACTTAAAACGAGTACGCTAACTCAGCTGAATCTTAGAAACACTAAAAAACTTAAGTCCATTTTCCACTAATAACTTATGTGAAATAACAGTTTCTTCTCTATCGCACAAATCAAGTGGGGAAAACTGACCAGAACATTTATTTGACAAATTCTATACTCAATCGAAGATTGACAAAATCATTTCAGTTCAACAACAACGACTAACTACCACCTACCTGGCCATTATTAATTTAAGGATTACTCTTAATGTTTGAATTGTCACATCTAAATTATTATAATTGTAACAAAATTTTCTACAGTTAATAAACTGCAAAACGTATGCTTTATAATATTATTGAAAATCATATTATTGTATTTATTATTAAATACTATTGGAATTCTATAATGTACCTATATAGTGTACTTAAACGTTAAAAAAATGTATTTAGGGGTCGTTGAAAATTGTACACCTAATTTGGGGGTCGACACAGTAAAAAGGTTGAGAAACGCTGAGCTAGTGGTTACACGGGTGTGTATACGCGAAATATTCGCGAGCGTAAAACGTTGAGCAAAAGTAAAACGGCTGGGGGGGGGGGAATAACAACAACCGAACGACACGTGAAATAATAATAATAATAACACGATGGTTCGCGGCTTCGGCGGCAGTGCACGCGGGGTTCAACAGGTTGGGACGCCGCCGTCGTCGTCGTCGTCGGAAGCGCTGAAGTAGTGTGCGTGCGTGTGAGTGCAGTTGTGTGTGTGTGTGTGTGTGTGTATACGAGTCGCCGCCGCGTCCAGCAGTCGTGTGTCGTAGTGTGTACCGAATGTTTGCGCGTTGTGCGCGTGCGTTGCTCTCTTTTCGCCGCCGACGCGAGTGCTCGCTGTCGTTCGCAAATCCGCGTGCGCGCTCGACTTATTATTATTATTATTACCATAACTACACTGTAAACGGTTTTTTTTTTCCGGTTCGAATTTCCAAATTCTAACCGTTGCCGTTCGTCTCGTCATTTGTAATCGACAGCGATCACTACTTTTTTCGGGTGTTTTGTCGTTTCGTTCAAATCCACGTGCGCGCGCGACTTATTACTACACGTAATAATGTAAACGGTTTTTTTTCCGGTTCGAATTTTCAAATCCCGACCGTGGCCGCTCGCATTTTGTAACCGAAATTGATCTGTTGTTATTCGTGTTTGTGCGTTTTTTGTGCGAGTGTCGTTCCGGCAGAACGTTAACCGCGGCGGCGACGCGGTGAGCGTGACACTCGAGAAGAAAAGGTATGTACGACTAAAATATTATTTGAAAATAGTAAATACCTAAGTATGTTTTGTTGTCTCGTCCACGTCTACCCCCCCCCACCACGTGTGATGATTGTCCACGAAACCCTGGCGAAACGCGCGCGCGATTGCGGCTGCGGTGGCTCATCGTAGGCGCCATAGCATGTGACTCGAGTCCAAAAAACGTTCAAAACCCCCCCTGTTTTTTTTTTTCAAAATTGCATAAGGTAAATAATACCTGTGGGCGGGGAGATAAATCAAACAAATACACAATATGTATTACTGCATTTTTGTCCGAATTGAGCATACTCAATGGTGTTCTGCGGAAAAACGTTTTGTTTATATTAAAGTAATTCGATATCGAGTTAGTGGAATTTCCTGCAAAATATGTTTTAAATATAATTTATCTGGTCCCGAGTCGGTCGATAAAATAATTAGGTAACTCGCACGTTGTAATGCGAAGTAAATCTCGTGTAAAGTGCATATTAATATCGCGTTTTCCCAAAATTTGTGGTTTTTCGGTTTTTATTAGTCGTATAGATCAGCCGTTAACAGCGAATTTGACTAAAGCCCCCCCTCCAGTCTTCTTCAGTACGGAAGTTGTGCTTCGTATCAATATAAAATAATGCTCCAGATAAATGTTTACAGACAATTTTTTCCAAGACGAATATTTTTTAAAGTAAGAAGGATTCTTTCTTAAATGCCACCTTAACTTAGCATAATATTCGCTTTATAATTTTATCATTTTGTATCTCCCGTCCGAGCTTATAGTGTTATCAAAATATACGAACTCGTCTACTACTTGTTCTACGCTTTCATTTGGTATCCTTTAATATTTGTCCACTGGCTCGTCTCGGATTTCACACGTTTTCAATTTACTGACATGAACTAGATGAAAACTCGTTGGCCACTCGGCTATCATCTCGTTACGTCCGAAGAATGTGTTTGTGGTTTTTTTTTTTGATTCAGTTAGTTACTGGTCACAACAGTTGTCACGGCAACGGCGTGTTTCAGGTGTGGCGAGGACACGTCCGCGAGCGCAAATTTCGCGTTTGCGACATACGCCGCGTCGCCCACGTGTCCGTAATCGTCATGACGACAAGTATTATTAATTCGAAACTGCGATCTTGGGAACACGTGACGTTTAAAACACAACATGCACATAGAACAGCCAAACGCCCGAAAATTTAAGTCTCTTTTTATAATTTTAAGAAATCAAGTACAGACGAAACGTAGAACAACGTTTAAAAAAAAAGCAGAGGGGAATAATAAAAAATATTTGTCTATCAACGCACGACAAATACCTACTTATTTTTTATATTTTTATACCCTCGCGACCAATCGAAAATTCAATGTACAGGTGGTTATTGTATCTCGTCCAGTTTTTACCGATGCTCACGTTGCGTAGACATAATTTTTACGTTTCACCCCCCAAACGGCAGTTCTGTGCAGAGTTGATTACTCGGCAACACCACGTGCACTGCATACGCACTGTTACCCCAGTCCAGTTACTCACCCGATGATTTATATTCTCTGTGCATTGTTGGCAAACGTTGTTTCGTGGGCGTTTACAGTCGTCTAATGGTCATTCGCCAACCGTTTCACACCACCGGTGGTGAAACTTTAACAAATCAGAAAGGTAGTGAAGTAAAAATAAAAAAAAAAATATAAAAAAAAAATATCAACGTTCAGGTTAGGTCTCGGGCGGTTAGGTTGTCTATGTATCTATCGGAGGCGTAGGTATTGATTTTGAATGGGAGGGTTTCAAATGCATATAATAAAATATGAAACGATTGAAGGCATGAACGTGACTAAACAAGAATTTTGGAAATATTATGTAACTTAGAAATTTTGTATAGGTACTTAATAGAAGACATTTTTCGATATTTTCCGCAGAATAAAGATAAACTACCTACTACCTATGGGATATTTTAGTAAAACATTCAATAAAAATCTATTTTTCATTAAATAAATTTTAATATGGCTTAGTTAGTTATTTGGTAAACTGAAAATTATGGTGCTTAAAAACTTGAAATGTTCACCAATTAGGTAGGTACTAGTAAAAGTACTACACAGTACTTTTTGAACTACCTATACAAACAATTAGGAATATTTGAAAATATCTCGATTTCTGAACTCTGTTTTTTACAATACAAGTTGAAATGTCTGTAGAATTTCATAAAACACAGGAAGATGAAAAAAAAAAAACAATAACTGTCTTACTAACATGCCTTTTTTTACATACATATTTAACATCACGAAACGGGAAT
Source organism: Stegophylla sp. TES_Ste_2020 (assembly GCA_025469315.1). Lineage (NCBI taxonomy): Eukaryota > Metazoa > Arthropoda > Insecta > Hemiptera > Aphididae > Stegophylla > Stegophylla sp. TES_Ste_2020. Next base: position 3,600 of record JAIPRM010014339.1, read on the forward strand.
AAATATATATTTACAATTATTGAGTCTTCTTAAAGTTTGTCTCTATCATAAGAATAAAAAATACATTTTTTTTTTTTGTAAACAAAGGCTTCTGTTATTGATATTTTATAAAGTTTCACGTGTTATCGGTTGAAAACAGAACATTGTTTCCATTACGAGACAATCAATAGAGGAGGGGTTTGAACCCCCTAAACCACCTGTGCCTGCGGTACACCTTTCAGACCTTAGTCTTGTCGAGTTTTGTCGTTTCGCGTCCGTTACCCAGAACTATCATGGCCGTAAGTATATAATATATTTTTCGAAGAGGTTTTTTCGCGAGAAATCGATCGTCGCCACACCGTTCTGTTGTGCATTCACCGCGAAACGCTCTTTTTATACCGCCGCGTGTACGTATTATAGATCTCGCGTTATGGAAATCCATCTCGCACCACCGCTATTGTGTGTGTGTTCTGCCGTTCAGTTCGCCGGCCAAACTCCCACGCCTTATTCCGTATATATTATATTGTACACAAAAACGCATAATAATAATGCGTCGTCTCCGATGCGATTTCGTTGTCACGGTCGTCGCACAATACCTCTACGTAGGTACGTGTCGTTTCGATTTCTCGTGTTTTGACGTGTCCCCCGACCGACGGCGCCCGTAGTAGATTTTTGTATCGAACGCTCTCGAAAAAAAAAAATCTCGTTCTCCCGTTTACAATAGGATGACGTCGTCACGCGTTCCCCTTTTCGCGTCGTATGAATAAATTATTATTGTTGTGCGCGTCCATTAGGCGGTCAAAAGCCGAGCGAACGGGGTTTCGGTGAGGGCACAGGTGCACCCCCCCCTCCTCCGTTCGAATACTATATCAATGATGATGATATTGGTACCAACAGTAAAAAGGGAGCAACCGCTGCTGCTTTGTTGGCGATCGATATTCGATTCGACTATTGTGTTTTTTTTGGGCGAGTGGAGTGAGAAAAAAAAAATCATATTTCAAATTTCGGAAGGGGTGTGGATGTGCTGTGCATTAGTAGTAAATCACGATCGAAGAGGGTGGTTCCCGAAGCCGAGGGTTCGTTTCGTGTCGCCGCGTTAGCGTGCGTCGTGGTAATGCTCGAGTTGCTGCGTTAACAAGAGGTCTTTGTTTTTTTTTTATTTTTTTTTTATCACGTCGTCTGTTAAGTGTTTTCGTTTTCTCTCGCGACGCTTACTATTATTATTATTATTATTATTTTCATTTTCCGTTTGATTTGTCGTCAAACCAACGCGTTGCGTGAACCGCGGGGTCGGCGACCCGCGAGAAAATCATTTGTAGATCCCCGCCGCCGTCGATCGTACACACATTCTATATTATGTAAATCCGAGTGTAAATCATAACGTGTTGAGTGTGTATTTTATACCGTCGTACGTCTTCGGATAAACGAGATTAAGCGCCCGATAAATATGATTATACTTATGCCGCCGCCCGCCGCTCGTCCCCGTCTGGGTTTGGAGACCGATCGAGTGCGAAAGTGTCGACCGCGCCACATACACTCGAAAACGTTTCGTAAATCGTTTGTTCGAGAGACGGGTTCGCCGGAGTTGGGGGTGGTGAGGAAGATGTCTTCATAAATTATTCCACGCGTTTTCGGGTACTCCGCAGGCAGTCGGTCGATAACGGTTTTTCCAGAAAAAAAAAAAATAATAAAATAAAATAATAATAATACAAAAATCTCGAGTGTCTGACGCTGTTTTACCGACAACGTTTTCGTCGAGTACACGTTACTCCGCGAACGACATAAATATTTAAACAAACACTCGTTCCGTGCATCCGGTTCCGTTTATAAAACAATGATAAAACAAAAGCAATTATTATTGCACGCGAACTCGCGCGTAATATAACAACAATAAAAGCTTTCCAACGTTCATTTCGCCGTCCGATTCGATCGGTGCACACGAATCGCCTCCAAAAATCCAAGTAGTACACATTTCTTTACTCGATTTGCTCCCCGGTATTTCGGTGGCGATTCGAGTACCCTTATTTGCGTATACTCCAATTAACCGTCGACACTGTGAAACATCCACATCGATATAATATTTTGTCGTTTATGGAAATTATTATAGTGACTATGATCGGTAATAATTATTATTAAGGCATAATATTATGATGTACCTATTACGTCATATATTATTGTGTAGGTATATTATTACATTTCTAGATCAGTAGTTCCCAACGGGGGGGGGGGGTTGCTACAGCCTTCTTGTGGGCATTTTTTCTATTGATAAAGGCGTTTTACTGAAGAGCGTGCTAAGGGGGATTTAAATCATATTCCTTTCTACTTTTACAATCATCAAAAAATATGTCATAGCGTTTACTGATGATGGTGTGTAATGTAATATATTGTACAGGATTGTATTATAGATATGTATTATATATCTATGTATCATTTCATTAGTATAAAAATATTAGGCAATCATTAGTTAGGTATATGTAGGTAACTTTTGTATAGGTACCTAATTATTTTATATAAGTATAGTTAAATTAAATTTTTAGTAGGTATTTTATTTTCTAAGTAAACATTGTCTAGTATCAATAATTATATTTATTTTTCAATATAAAAATCAAATGAATTTTATCTGTTTTTTTTTAAAAATTTGTTAGATACTTAATCCATAATAAAAAAAAAAAGTCATTTGTTTTATAAGAATTGATATGAGGGGGCGGTGTGAGATTTTGGAAGTTAAAGAGGGCGTTCAGTAAAAAAGATCGAGTAACTCTGTTTTAGATGTAGGTAGGTGTTATGAATCTCTTTAAAAATAATGCAAAGCGATACCGAAATCTTAATATTATGGTCTTCTATAAATGAAATTAAAAAAGTGAGACAAGCAACAAAAACAATATAAATTGCATTAACAACCGTTAACAACTTAATCGAACAATTATGAAAATACTTCTGTAAATATTATATTTAAACCGAGAAAATCAAAGTTTACTGTATTTTTCAAAATATTGTACCGATAAATTTTAGTACATTCTATTTGTACTTGTATTTTAAGGGGTATTTTATTAAGTAATTTTAAAATCGATATTATGTACATTTTTTAAATTTTTTTTCATACACGACGAATCCATTTTGTGTTTTAACAAAATAAATGTATTTATTATTTATTATTTTTTATGTGTATAGTTGTTTTAGTAATTAGGTAGGTACCTCGGTAGGTACTTATTTTCTCGCTTAATTTTTACCGAATTTTGATTTCGATTAATTTGGACTTTTATTCGGAAGGCAATTAGAGTTAACGGTAAATTTTAAATCGGAAGGTAATTCGAGTAACCTTTTCATGAGAAAATTTACAGGAGGCAATTCGAGTGTGCCCGAATCGATGTGTGTCGATAAAAGTCGTATGACAATATAATATGTAGGTACGCACCTACAGTAAACACGCGTGTTTTTTTTAATGGCCGCGACCATATGTCGTCTTCTATTGTAATTATTGTAACACTCCTGTCGTCGTCGAGACGCGTTGTTTCACAGCCTCGCGCTGGACCATGAAGGAGGTTTTTTTTTTTTTATTTTTGGAATAAAATGTTATTGTTTTTTCGGTTTCCTCGTCGCTGTCGTTTTGTACCCGTCTCGGTCGTAAATCCACTGCGTGTAATGTTCTTCGCGTCCTCTTCGGATTTTCGATTTATTATTAACGACGACGTCGGGTTGGGTACAAAACGAATCGTTCATATCTCTATATTATATTATGCTCATGAGCAGAGATCGAGGTAGTCCCGAGGCGCGAGTGTGTTATGGGTCTTCCAAGCGAACAGGTAGTCGTTTTTTTTTTTTTTTTTCAAGTAACTTCTTTCGATTCGGCATGGTCGTAACCAATAGGTGTGTACAACAGTCGGTGCTGTGCCGCAGCAGCGGTAATCATATTATTATTATTTTTTTTTGTTTTCTCTCCACTCGACCTCGGCCGCAGCAGTTCTTTTCAGTTCACCGGTGCAGCAGGTAATTGTTACGATTCGAAACGGTCTCCTACATAATAACATTATACTCGAATAGCTGCAGCAGCACACCGCTACTTATACGGTTAGCTCGATCACCATTGCAGTGCGTTAATGAACTTCCCACAAATATGTTAGGTGATTTATTAAACGTACATTCACCCCCCCCCCATTTTGGCCGTAAAAAAGGAAAAATTTGTAAATTCTTCTTCAACTCGCTAAAAAAAACTATGTTTTCCATAGCTTTCTTTTTTCATGTCACCTGTGGATTTCTGATGTATGGTGATACAAATTTTTATTTTCAAACGGCATCTCCCTCTCTTTTTTAATTACGGAATTTTATTCAGGATCATTTTTCTGTGAATTTGTCAGTATTGAAATCAAAATTAAAACGAGTAGTAAGTAGAGGGTTAAAACAAAAACAAACTGAACGCTTAAAATTGAGTGAGCTTGTTTTTTCGTTTCCAATATTCGATTCTGCAATTGATTGTTTCGAGAATTTGAGATCTATAAGTGATTGAGTACTTAAAATTGAATTTAAACTCGAACGCACGCTGTATGCATATATTGATAGATATCGGTACAGGCATTCACATGCAATTCAGGCATTTGTTATTAGATTTGATGGTTGATTTTAACCTCGATTTTAACTTTGATTTTAAAATTTCAGGAACAGTAGGTAAACTTCACTATTTTTTGTCTTACACACACGAAGCTGGACTTATGAATTTTTCCCTTCATTTTTCTCCACTATATGCACTATCAATCTAGCAATCCTTTGTGTTAAATCAATTTATTATGAGTTTAATTTTTTGAAATCAAAATATTATTCAAAATATTCCATCTAAAACGAAACAGGAAATAATATTAACATGTATAATGTCTTTTGTGTCATATTAATTACATGAAATAAAATATGTAGTAAAAATGCGATTAAAACTTGACAACGCTTGACAGTAACGACGGAAAAACAGGGAGGTTTGAAATACGTTAAAATAATTAAAAAAAAAAAAAATTATTGTTTATTTGATTTCGGAAAAATAAATGTGAATACTAAACCATATAGTTAAGTATATGATCTATACCTTTAAGGCAATAATTTTTCCACTTTTTATTTATCAATTCTTTTTTCGTACGATAATTGACGAATTACTTAATTGATGTACTTATATTTTGATCGAAATAATAATAATAATAATAATATAAAAGCCGGACATACTTCGTACGATGGGTGTACTTCGCTCTTCGGGGTGTTGTTCGCACGTCGGGTGGGAATCTCTTGACGGGTGTATTGAATTTTAAAGAAACGATTAATCATTTCTTCAATAAAACGATTCTGAACGAAGGAAGTTAATAATATAAAAAATAAATGAGAAAAAAAATGTTAGAAAAATGTCCAAAATTTTCTTGCGCCAAAATCTTTCTTTTATGATTTTCTACCTATGTTTAAATTTTCATATATTTCGGATCAAAAAATGATGGTTTCCGAGTCGTTTTTGTCAAATTTTGGGTAGTTTTTTCCAAAAAAAAAAAATTAAGAATTGAGAAATTCAAAAAATGACCTGTCTAAAGTACAATCTAAAAGCAAATCCGGTATACAAAAAGTTATTGATCGAAACTTTTGGACAGGTATTTCCATACGAAAAGTTGTACACAGAAAAAATAAAAAATGAAAAAAAAATAAACATCATTGTAAAAACACTAGCTTCTTCACTTCGTTCAGAATCTAAAACGCTTTCGTCTGGTCAAAACCGTGCTAAACCCATAATCCGTAAAATTTTCGATGCCACGTCGATGAAATAACTGTACAAAAACTATAGTTAAATTAAATCCAGCTATTTGCATATTTTATGAGGTACTTAAATACCGTCTTACGTTCTCGTCTTTTATTATTAGCATCGAAAAGTGATCAATTATATTCTAGGTGGTCTTTAATCCGCCGCATGACGGATCTTAATATTATAATAGGACTCAATTTATGTCGTTTTAGTTTTTTATACGCCAGATCAATTTTTATCGCGTTCAAATAGTTTTCATACGTAAATTTAAATTTCACAACGTCTCGCAATTTATTGAATTTGTATTGGGCAACCCGTTTGAGAGTGATTTGCAATAATAAAAGTATTCGTTGTCATAGCAGATGTGTAATATAAAATAATATGCTATAATATTTGTGTTTGAATGGTGATATCTTAAAAAACTTGTAAAAATGCCTTGATCGAAACAAAAAAAAACTCAAATTATTATTTTAAGTATAATGTTGTTAAGTAATAATTGTAATATTAAAGTAGAATATCATTGTCGACATAAATTAAGTAGAAGAAAAAAACATATAAATACATAAAATTATCTGGACACGCATCGTACCATGGGTATTCATCGCCTCTCGAGTGGGATACATCCGATAGGTGCTTTAAATTCATTTAAAAAAATCTTTTTAATAAATTGACTTTAGCCGATGCTAAAGGAACAATAATTATTATCATTTAAATATATTTTTAATAATTTAACGATAGAATAATTCATTTAAATTGCACTATTCGTGAAATTTTGTCCTGTTTTTGAAAACTTTTATAGTTAAAAATATACTCAAAAGACTTCTTTCAACGAAAATATAAATATAAATTTACCTATATACGAGTAAGCTTGTATTATATTTTCCACCATAAAAACAGTAAATTGAATAAATGTGTTGGTAATTTAATAATCAAAATAAATCTGTCATATATTGGAACAACACAAATTTGAGATGTAATTTAAACTTTGATAATTATTTTCATTGATTGATCAAGCGCATACGAAAATCCGATCACAGGTAGAACATCATATCTGTAAGAGATCATATTGTGGTGAAGTTTTTATTAGGTTTTTAATGAAAAAAAAAAAATCGTTGTATTACATAAAAATAACCAGTTTCATAAAAATCAACTTTCAACGCTCATAAAAAATTTAAAAACGATTAATAAGATACTTCCGGATTTTTTGTATGTAAATATATATTTATGAGTAAGATTGTATACCATTACTTAGAATTCAAGATTATACTAATATTAGAAAAAACTTACAAACAGTTGCGGATCCATGACCTTAATTTGGAAGGGGTGATTAGACAAACAGATCAAATATACATAACATATTAACCCTTGAAGAAATAAATCTTGTTCATTTTTACTAGGAATTTTATAAAAATGTCCAAATACAAATTTCTTATCGATTTCACTTAAATTACATTTCATTGAACAGTTGCATAGTGATTCAGCT
>JAIPRM010014340.1:0-10822 GCA_025469315.1 Stegophylla sp. TES_Ste_2020
AAAAAAAAGAAAAAAAATAAAAAAAAAAATAAACATCATTGTAAAAACACTAGCTTCTTCACTTTGTTCAGAATCTAAAAATCCATACACATCTTTGGGTATTTTTTTCTTTTTGGGTGAGAGATGCTTTTGGTGGGTGTGTCAAATTTGAAAGAAATAATAAATAATTTTTATAATAAAATGATTCAGGGTGGTGTTTCAGTTAATCACACACAACAATTAATAATTGTCAGTTTTATATTGATAATACTCAATAATTGTTATAAAATAACTGAATAATCCTTGTCAATTTCATTATTCGTGTAAATGATGAATTTTGTACAATAGGTTTAATTTTACGTTAAAATAAGAAAAATAAATATACCATTATTTGGATTAACTTTCATTTGAACCACAATTTTAATATTAAACGCTTATTTTCTAGGATTATTTTCAGTTTTAAATAAACTAAATAAACTAAAAATAATAAAATTGTTCACCTTATTATTTTATTATTGATACGATCTATTGTCAAAAATAACTTTAACTCGTAATATTATTATTTTTTAAATATTTATTTTTTAATTTGTCACATTTATTTCAGATTCTGAGTAGAACGAAGAATCTAGTCTTTTTTCCTTATCATAATTTATTTTTATTTCCTCGGGTAATAGTGAAATATAAAATTGGCCAGGTAAAATACATACATATATATGTGTATATATTTTTTGTTATCATAACAAACTTTCAAATTTTTTGTAAAATTACCTTGAATAAACTGACGCTCCGCTCAGAATCATCTTATTGAAAAAATGATTTATCGTATTTTTTAAATTTTTTACACTCCCAAAAATATCCCACTTGAAGGTGAAGAATACACATGGTACAAAGTTCGGTTTTTTATATTTTAATATTTAAATGGAGATCTAAAAAAAAATTATATTTTGTAGAAGTAGCCAAAGAAATTTCTAAATATACATTACAGACACAAATTCTGTAACGAAATATTACTAGATTTTGAGGCAACTCTATACAAGTTTATTTATACGAAAAAGTACTAGCATAAAAAAATAATAATTAATAAATAAACATCACTATAAAAGCAATAGCTTCTTCGCTCCACTAAGAACCTCAAATATAAATTTTTATTTTTTTCAACTTTAAATTTTATTTATAGAAATGTTTAATGTTTTGAAAAATTTTCGTATATAACTTCCGAAATAAGAATGATTTTAAGAACGAAAATGCTAATTTTTAACAACGAACAATTCATAACACGAAAACACAATTTCAAAAACAGAATTTTATTATCAAAATATCATTTGAAAATTATGACTGAAATTATAATCACAAATTATGAGTCATAATTAATATCTTTATTTTCAGTCTATGATTGTGTAAAATTTATCCAAATACGCGTAAAAAGTATACCTGAGAATACATAAGAATATGTCGGATCCAAAAAATATGAAAATAAAATTTTTTATAAACTCTAATTTTTATAGTTTAATTTATACTTTCAAGTTAATTTGTGTCAAATAATAATAATAAAAAAAAGTGTTTCCTTTTAAATTTGTCCAGACGACAAATGATAAAAAGTATAGTTTTAGTTACAATATTACTTTATATATTATTATTTATTAACGTCCATATTAATGAATTAATACATTTTTAAAGAACAAAATAACTTATTAAAAGTTTCAAAACGATTAATTCAACAGTTGTGTACTTTTACAATTAAAAGAATTATAATAAATTTACTAGTAGTATCACTGTTCTTTATGATAATTCGAGTAACAGGTATTAACAGGTAGTAACAGGTATTAATAAAAATGTTAAAAGTACAATTGAATTAAAAATTTGGAACTATAATAATGTGTATTTATGTTCAATAATATGTATATATACATAGTATAAAATTAGTATTATACATTTTTTTTTTTTAATGAAAATTTGTTTACTTATTTTAATACACATAATATAATAAATAAATACAATAATATCTGATCCTTTAAGATATTATATCCGTACCTTATGTTGGCACAGAGAGTTATATTTTGCTGATTAAGATATCAGAGATATAGAAAAAATATATAATATAATAATAATAATAATAAGTTACAATTGGAAAAATGTATGCGAATTAAAAATAGAGCATATAACTACATAGTTATTAATGGAGTATACAATTATTAAAAAAATTTCTAAAAACATCAATACGCAAAAAATTATTCTAGAACTAAAATGTAACATAATTAGAATACAGAAAAAAGACAGTATACACAATTTTTCTTCTATTTAATAATTCGGAGTGAATATCTTTCTTTATTTTAATTGACATTTGGTTAAAAAATTTGGAAATTTATTTTTTGAAATATTTTACAGGTAGATCATAAGCTCTGTGTTTTCAAATATTATTAAAATTTATTTTGTTGGTTTGCGAAGAGACAATTTATTTAGTTATGAAAAATATTGTTATTTTTTTTTTAAGTAAATGTGAAATATATACTTATGAATTTTGAATTTCGGCGTGCTACAATTAATTTTATCTACTAGGAGTTCCGACGGTTGTCACGCGGATAACCCTCACGAATATTAAATTTATGTTATTGAATTGTATTTTTTTTATTATTATTATTATTATTATTGTTATTATTATTATTATAATTACTATTATTATTATTATTATTATTATTATTGTTATTATTATTATTATTATTATTATTCATCTAATACATTATTATTATCACTTAAACAATGTTGAAATATATATATGTTATTATTAAGAGTATCATTTCCCTACTGAGACTTCATTTCGATAAAACAACACCAGAAAATGGCTATATCCAGAGGCAGGTATTTAAAAGTAGAGATAGCCTATCATCCCCCCTTCATTGGCAGTGGTTTTCAGCTATTTGAATCATAATGTTTGGACTTAGGTGGTATCATAATTTTAAAAATTCTTGGTAGAATATTATGGGTTTTAGTTTTTCAGCTCATTTTTTTTTTTTTTTTAATTTATTAGTATTATTATATGTACAATAATATATTCAACGGACGAATAAAATTCATCGATAAAGAGACATGAAAGTTGATCACTAGAGAACGGAATAACAGTCTTTGAATTTCTTTTTTTTTTAAATCTATGCAACCAGTTTGAAATCTTTACAAATTGTGAATCGTAAAAATTAATGAGAAATTTTTTGCATATTTTAGAATATTTCAAGATACAAGAATATTTCGTATATTAAAGACTATTAGAGAATATGTATCGATTAATTTTCTAGAAATTCAGTATTTTGTGTTGCAATGGCTCAAATATAACAATATAGCAGGGTTTGCACTAAAACAATTTTAGAGCTACTCAAGTAGATACCTGAACGTAGCTTGTATACACATTTCGACATGTGAGAATGCTGATCCCCCTCTATCTAATCATAGCTGATTTACCCTTGTCCGATAAGTTTTTGAGCTATGTAGTTTTTAGACGCTAAAAACTTTGATGCGGCGGTCAGGCTTAATAACAATAAATTAATATTTGTATTTTATGTACAATTTGAATTTACTAATCGAATGAAATTATTGTCACACTGTGCACCAAGCCTGGAGAATACTGAGACATTTCCCATTTTTAACAAAATTGATGTGTGTGTGTGTGTGTGTGTGTGTGTGTGTGTGTGTGTGTGTGTGTGTGTGTGTGTCTGTGTGTCTGTGTTCCTCTGTGCATAGGGCAGTGATAGAAATTATTGTAAAATTTTGTATTTCATGGACCGATTCTAACATAAAAAATGTAACTTAAAATAATTTTAAAATAAATAAATTATTTAATTTAAATTTAATTAAGTACCACAATGAAGCATGAACATTTTTTATAGGTAACATTTTAAATTAACGTAGGTATCATAATTATCAATCTGAGTTTTTCTCACTAATAAAAAAAATAAATTAGTTAATTAAATTATCCAGCATCAGTAAATTTAATTAATAATATATTTATATATACTTATATTTTTAAATTTAACGTATTCACTTTATTGCTGGTCACTTTATAATAGGTTCTTTTGGTTACAATTATTATTCATCTGTATTATAGGGTGTATTATTATGAATAATAGTGACAATATTAAAACTCATATTAGTATTCATTGTATTTTATTGTCTTATAATTGTGTCCGGACGATTAATGATCGGTGAACGATTGTCGTACAATTAAGTACAAAAATTGTTTTGAAAAAGAAAAATTGTTACTGAAATCTGTGGAAAACAATATTTCTACATCAATTATCACCAATTCTAATTTTACACACACACGATAAAATCACAGATTCATCAAAATAATATATTAAAATTGAACAAATGACAATTATTAAATCGTAGATCGCACGTTATAACACGCGTTGTCTTAAAAAAAAAAAAAAAAAGCCGGTAAAAAGTATGTGACTGTGTTCCTATAGTACATTTTTCTTTGGTCTTAACACAGAATATCATCTGTTCTGAGGTGTTTTCATGAAAGCAGTGTCTAGTTCATGAAGATATCATAGTCTTCACGGTAAGATATTAAAATATTAATTTATTATCTATGAGAACGAACATACCATGGTTGTTATTGATCAATCCACACCATAGAAAACATATTACGATATCAGATATCATTTGATTATTATGAATTATAACTTTATAAATCGAATTGCTTTGGTACAGAGCCATAATGAATTAGCGTGTAGTTAAGAGTGTTAGATGCGTCGCAAGGTTGAATCAAGATTTCAGAGGGAGGAAAAACGGAACAATTGTCTTCCTTTTATTGTTCGTATTTTATATTTATTCTATTATAAGTATTTTCCGGTCCAGAAAAAAAATTTAAAGCCCATAATAATAAAATGTACGATCGTTTTATATAGTTGTGATGATATTACATTTTCAACAGATTATAAGTTATTATTTACTTTAAGGAATTTTCATAAATGGTTTTTGGGAACTTCTCGTATTTCAAATAAATTTTGCACGAATATTTAGTAAATTTAGTTCAAATTAAAAAAATTGAGTAAATTTAAAAAATATTTGTTGATACAGAGATAGAACAACTTTCATTAGAAAAATAGATATAAACCAAAAGAAACTGCTAGTTTTTGACGAATATAATTGGTTTAAAAATCTCGTCATTATCGAAATTTATGGAATTAATTTTATTAGTTATTTTCTTTCACTCTGATAACAATTTTTAATCGTTTTATGAAAATTATACAACTATACGGAGCGTTATGATATGAAAAGTATTTGTTTTCTAAATATAAAATGTTAGAAATATTTCACAGTAAAATGTAGTTAGTTAAAGGATTATGAAATATATTATACAACTAATTATTGTTATTATATTATTTTAAGTTAAATACTTACTCAATTTCATAAATTAAGACCCCTCCCCCCCAAAAAAAAAAAAAATAAATAAATAAATAAAATTCTGAACACGATTCTGCTCGTCAAAAAAGACAATTTAATTACCCAAATACACGGAATTAATAAAATATTAAAATTAATTATAATACTGCATTACTACAATAGTATATACATTGTACAATAAATAACATTTTAAATTGTTATTAACATACTGTTAAAACTTTTAATAAAACATATCTCAGTATTTATATTGATATAAATACGTTTCTGATTATGTTTATTTATTTTAATACTATTTAAATTGTATTGAATTACAGACTATGATAATTAATTATTAATTATTTGCATATTCTGATTATAAATGTTTACAATGATTGTAAAAATATCTGAATATTGAAGTAATATAATGCTATACTTAAGGTAAAATTATGTTTTACTTAAAATTAAATATAATTAAAATAAAATAATCCATGAGCAACGACTGGAATGAAAAAAAAAATGTAGTGGATTTAAATAAAATAATTTATTTTTTTTTAATAAAAATAGGTAAATACTTAAATTTTATTTTATTTTATTATACTTTATTTGATTTCATATAATTATGATTCTATTTATATTTTGAACACGGGGCGAGTCAAAACGTCTAGGAAAAATTGGAAAATTTTTAGCAGGATGTAATTTCATTAAAATAAATAAATAGTGTAAAAAGTAATAAATGCATTAATACTTTTTTCATTGTATATATTGTGACAATGTTTTATACTAACAACATGACGCCCTCTAAGATTTTCTACTGGATCTTCGCCTGAATCGTGCAGCAGTAATTGAACTTAGTTGTTAATAAATTCGACGTGAAACCATAAAAAACTCGCTATTTATAAAACGATGAGGGGAAATGCGATAATAAGACGTTTCATATGTCTCGACGGCTGCGTAAAAATCGAAATACAATTGTGTTTCGCGTTATTTATTGAATCGAATAACCCATATTCTACTGCGTATAAAATATATGTTTTCTCATTTTTATTTTTTTAATGTTTTCCGTGTAACACCTAAGGGTGAGCAAACTTCTTCTCCTCCACTCTCTTTTTCGTTATCCCCGTCACTTTTTTCTACCCTACTCTCTAGTAGTATTTTTGATAATACTGAAAGGGAAACAGTGACAGATGCTGGGCAAAGAGGAATACGGAAACAGTCATTTATATTCCAGGTAGAGGTTACCTTTGCTCGAGTAGAGTGGCTTGAACTAGATTTTATTTTTCTGTCGTTTCATAACAACAGAATATAATATTGAATAAGATACATAAAAATTATCGACAAAAAAAAATAATCGATCTAGTAATTTCTGAGAATAGCATTTACAACAAAACTCAATTTCACATTTATTTGTTATGTTAAAAAATATACATCCATCAGCCGTCACAGAAATAAGAATTTAACAGAAAATAAAAAAAATATTAAAATTTCCTTGATATTTTGTCATGTGATTTTCAACGTTATCTACGCACGACAGTTTATTCAATATGACACAGTTGTTTTAGATTCTGAACGAAGTGAAGAAGCTAGTGTTTTTACAATGATGTTTATTATTATCATTATTTTTTTTTTCTGTGTACAATTTTTCGTATAGAAATACTTGTTCAAAAGTTTCGATCAATAACTTTTTGAAACCGGATTTGCCTCTAGATTATATTTTAGAGAGGTCATTTTTTGAATTTCTCAATTCTTCAATTTTTTTTTTTTTGGAAAAAATTACCCAAAATTTGACAAAAACGAATCGGAAACCATCATTTTTTGATCCAAATTTTATGAAAATTTAAACATAGATTGAAAATAATATAAGAAAGATTTTGGCGCAAGAAAATTTTGAAAATGTGAAAAAAAAATTTTGGACATTTTTCTAACATATTTTTTCTCATTTATTTTTTATATTATTACTTCCCTCGTTCAAAATCGTTTTGTTCAATAAATGATTTATCGTTTCTTTAAAATTAAATACACCCGTCAAGAGAATCCCACCCGTCATGCGAAGTATGTCCGGCTTTTTTTTTATGATTAAAAAAGAATTAAAAATTAGTCCGTTACTAATTCAAACATGATTTTACAAAGTAGAGCAGCGAATATTGAACTTTTAGGTATATTAAGGTATTAAGTTATTTTAAGTAGACATATTGTCACATTGAATCTATATTACCATGTATTTTTCACATTAAATTAATTTAATTTTTAGATTTAATTTCGTGTGTTATTATTATTATTTTTTTTTCAGTAATACAAAAATAAATCATAGACTGACTTTTTTAAATAACTCGAAAATTAAAGATCAAAACTGTTTAATCAATAATTTATTAAATAATTTTGAAATACTGTATATAGGTAATATTACGTACAGGTTTATAATAAGGAATAATGTTAAGATATGTTCCTACTGAAATTGTATGCATAAATAGATATATTAAGTAAAAAGTAAAGTAAAGACAAGAAAGCCGGACATTTTAAAGAAACAATAAATCATTTCTTCAATAAGACGATTCTGAACGAAGGAAGTAAATAATATTAAGAACAATAATAGTCGTCATTTTCAACACACTCGTCAAATGTATCTGACCCGTAAAGCGAAGAATATTTGTAGTGCAAAGTATGTCTGGCTTTCTTGTCTTTACTTTTTTTTTATCTAATAAATACAGGAAATAATTATTAACGAGAAAAAAGTGTTACAAAAATATCCAAAAATTTTTTTTCGCATTTTCAAAATTTTCTTATGCCAAATTTTTTCTTATTTTATGGTCTATGTTTAAAATTTCATAATGTTTGCATAAAAAAATAATGGTTTCCGAGTTTTTTTTTGTAAAATTTTGGGAAGTTTTTCTCAAAGAAAAAAAATAAATTGAAGGATTGAGAAATTCAAAAAATGACCTTTTTAAAGTACCTACTAGAGGCAAATTCAGTTTCAAAAAGTTGCTGATTGAGATTTTTGGAACAAAAATGTCTATACCAAAAAGTATTTACAGAAAAAAAAAAATAATAAACATCATTATAAAAACACTAGCTTCTTCACTTCGTTCAGAATAAAAAAAAAAAAAAATGGATATAATTTTCTAGATGCGGATATTTTTTCCGCAGTTAAGGAACACCTGTGTACATTGATTAATGATTGGTATTGTATGCATACACCAAATCATAGATGATAGAAGAATAGTTAAAATATCTATGATTGTACTATTAGTGTTATGATATCACTTGTATTTGATGTTATGATAATAATTTTCTACTACTATTATTGTGTTTGTGTGCTTTGTTATGTTTGACAAAAAGTCTACAACTATGATACTTCTGATTACCTATTGATCATATACAAATCAAATTAAAAGTATATAAGTGCCAAATGAAAACTTTCAATTTTTTTAAAAAGTTTCAAAAAGTTTCAACAGGTCAGTGAAAACATGAAATTTTACGTCTCTGATTAAACTGGTTTTAGATTTTAAGTCGAACGAAGAAGCCAGTGCTTTTACAATTAACTTTATTTTGTATTTATTTATTAATTTATTTTTTATGATTACAAGTTTTCGTATAAATATTCGTATCGGAAGGTTTTGACCAGAAACTTTTTGAATCACAATTTTCTTCTAAATGGTATTTTTAACAGGTCATTTTTCGGAGGGGGGACTACTCCAAATTTGACAAAAATGACCATAATTTTTTTGATCCAAACTTTATAAAAATTTAAACATAGATAGACAGTGATATGAGAAATATTTTGAAATGTACAAAAAACATTTTGGAATTTTTTTTTCAACACTATTTTTCTCATTAAATGTTTTCGCCTTTCTTTATTTATAAGTTAAAAAAATTAAAGTAAAGTGAAGTAAAATAAAGTAAAGAAAAGCAAAGCAAAGTAAAGTAAAATAATGTACGGACAAGAAAGACAGACATACTTTGCACCACGGGTATTCTTCGCTCTTCGGGTCAGTTACTTTCTTGGAGGATGTGTTGGAAATGACGACTAGTATTGTTCTTTATATTATTAACTTCCTTCGTTCAGAATCGTCTTATTGAAGAAATGATTTATAGTCTCTTTAAAATTCTATACACCCACCAAGGGTACCTGACCTGGAGAACGAAGAATACTCGTGGTGCAAAGCATGCCTGGCTTTTCAAATCATTTGTTTTTTACAAAACCCGGTTTAATTAATTGTGGCGTTCAGAACTAGTTTTAACACAGGAGTTTCAAACAAAATAATTAAAACCTCTAAGCCCTGCTTAAAAAAATATGATATCGAGTTCATTGATCCCAGTGATTTATTGTTTATGACTAAAAGACACAGAAATCATCACCATTACCTGGGAAATATTGCTAAATGCGTCACTGTCTGAAAATAATAGGCATGCATTTTATAACGCCTGTACTTACGTATACGCCTACTATTTAGTTTGATCGGGAACGTCATTATTGGCTAGTTAAGGAATTAACGTCCTTGACAGTAACATATATATAATACTATGTTATGATACGTTGAAAGGCCAAAAATTATTTCATTTAAAGGTCAATCACGTAATTTTCCAATAATTGGCGAATGTTGTAATTTATTGTAGGGATTGTTTTTTTTGGGGGGGTTATTGAAGTCATTATTACCAGTCTAGTAGGAAAATGCGGTACAATTGATTTTCATTAAAAAACGGCTAAATAAAAAGCGACAAAATTTTTATTTTCAATTTTATTACAAGCAAATTTCAATTAAATATACCAAATGGTATGGATTCTAAAAAAAATTTAAATTTCAACAAATTAATATTCATAAAATTTTTAAAACAGCTGTTTTTTTATGGAAATTATGTGGCATTTCAAATAAATCGAAGCTTGCGTTTTTGTTTACTTATAGATATCTCCAACATGTTCGTACCAAATGAACTTACATTCCGGATTCAGAATTTTCTTATAAGCGCATTTTAAGTGACAAAAGTAGAAATTAATTATAATTTTCAACATTTAACCTTAAAGACCTATAAAAATGTTCCAGAAGTTTCGTTCAGGCCATTCTATTATTTGGATATTTAAACTTTGCGGTACTTAAAAGGCGTTTTTTTGCTGAAATTCGGATAAATTTTACCATTATTATTAGCACATTATCAGTTAATCAAACGAAGAAATAAAGATCAATATTTATTAAAAACACAATTCGAATATATTAATGATAATATTTTAATGTATAAAATTATTTTTTATGACATAGTAAAATCAAACAAATTTTAGTATCGTTTTTTAGATTCTGAACGAAGTGAAGAAGCTAGTGTTTTTACAATAATGTTTATTTTTTTTTCTGGGTACAACTTTTCGTATAGAAATACTTGTCCAAAAGTTTCGATCAATAACTTTTTGAAACCCGATTCGCCTCTAGATTGTACTTTAGAGAGGTCATTTTTTGAATTTCTCAATTCTTTAATGTTTTTT
>JAIPRM010014341.1:0-10822 GCA_025469315.1 Stegophylla sp. TES_Ste_2020
AATACGCCCGTCAAGAGAATACCACCCGTCGTGCGAAGTACACCCATCGTGCGAAGTATGTCCGGCTTTTTTTTTTTTTTTTTTACTTGTTAAATTTAATTATTTTTTAACAGGCGTGTTGTTAATTTTTTCAAATTTCGAGGACGACGGACCTTGGAAGTTATTAGGTGGAGAACACATGTCATTGCTCATTTTTCAGAGCATTTTAAAAAAAATGTTGAATTATGAATATTTTATAGAAAAATCGAGAAAGCGACGATTGTGTTAAGATTTAAAACTTACTTAAGTTCGAATATTTGGTAGTAGTGGCCCGAAACACGATCTACGAAAGACACGAGTACGTTGTGAAACTTTTTTTATTTTATTTTTTTGTGACTTTGGATATTCGTTTTCAACAACTTTTTATGATTTATTACGATTGAATATTGTAATGTATTTATATTCTTGCCTCCTCCGAACACTAAAGTCTTACGTAACACGTTTTTTTTCTTCAAAAAAAAAAAATAAAAAACCTTTACATTTTATTTATTTTTTTTTTTATCTTACATACGGAAACGATATATTATCTCTAAGGTGTCACACCGCTGTATAGTAGTAGGCCGACGACAACAAACGTCGTTATACATACTTTATAAATAAATATATAGAGGCACACGGGAAGTCTCCTGTAAGACATGAAAAATACAAATAATTCGAGAAAATATTGTTTTTCAAAACCGAAATGTCTTTTGTAAAACCTATCGCGTCGGTGCACGCTATAAAATATATAACGATAATTTATCGTAAATAATAAAATGTGCTGCAGTAATATTATCAGGCTTGATAATTAGGATTTTGTACTAAGGGAGGATACATGTATTTTAGAAAAAAAAAATTTACAACCGTTAAATAAATTAAGTATTAATAATAAATAAGGCGCATATAGTAACAGTTTTAAAACTAAATCCAATTTTCTTGGTGTAAGGTAACACATAGAGATGCTTGAATAAGAAAATTTAAGATCATATTATAACCAAAAATTACGAATTATATGGAATAATAAAAATACAAAAAAAAAAAAAATTCCACGTACTACGCAAAAAGAGTCATTTGACCCGAAATTTCAACGTCAAACAGATAATAATAATTTTTATGAAACGTAAATCGTAAATAGGAAAATATTTTGTGTTTAAATTATTGTTTTTAAATTATTTAAAATTATTTTTTTAGGTTTTAATGAAAAAAAAAAATCAATATTTTAAGTGAAAATAATGATATTTTTGTGCTATTGCCTGTTAGTAAAACCATATTTATTTATACTTAAAATTTAAAATTTTATTAAATAAAATCGAGATATTTTTAAAGCTTTATACTCAGTCCAAAAATAGTAACGACATTTTGAAAGTAATTATGATATTGCAGGATAATTTAAATTTCGCAGCACCTTTATTTTTATATTCGCAGCTAAATTTTGAAAAATAATTTTATGAAAATCACTTTTTTTGTTCAACTCTTCGCTTGTTTTTCCTCGCACTTCGAAAAGTTTCAAAGATAAGAGAAAAAATCCTTTTTTTTTTTTGAGTAAAAACTAGAAAAAAATGTCTGATCTATTGATTAACTAACTTTTTTAGTCCATATTATGCAATTGAGTATTATCCAAAAAAGTGATAACAAACACGCATAACAAAAGAGACCACTTTATTTGAAAACTAGAATATAAACGGCTTGGAGGAGGGGATCTATTCACCTCATATTCCCTCCCTTAATTACGCCCTGGATCCGAGGGGGGAGGAGGAGGGGGGCAATGTGGGCGATCGCCCGTCACAGAAATTTTAAAAAGCCTACTAAAAACGTATTAAATTGATGTATACTTGATCTATTTTTCTCTAATCACCCCCTCCCCCATCCAAATTAAGATCCCACGGATCCGCCACTGAATATTATAATAATTTAATAAATTCTCGCATAATACTTGTCAAACGCCCGCCCGTTGTACATGACATACACATTAATAATATTATTATTGTCTCCAGACGTATTCGCAGAGAACGTCCGCTATAATAGCATGTCGCGAAACAATTAAAACATAATTTAAACTGATAACGAACACGAACATTATTTTGTTTTTAAGTTAAACATATTCGTCCCACGTGTGTAATGTAATAACGTAATATAATACAATCAGGACTAGGGACTTGTAGGAGTTAGCATTTTTTTTTTTTTAAAAATCATTCAAAAAACATAGCAAAGTAATATAGAAATGCGTTTCATAACACCAGGAGTTCTCTTTAATTTGCATATTTCGGTCATATTTGAATTCTAAGTGCATATTTCACATATTTTTCAATATTTAATTTGAGTTTTCTTGGTACTGGAAAACTGTTTTTCCCTGAATACCTGAAGAGATTGAATATTATTTTGATATTTTCATTTGTTTGATTATGTAAGCTTAAAAAGAATAAAGATTAAAAAAAAAAGAAATTTCATAAATAATAAAAGAAGAATTAACAATAATACATATTAAAATAATATAATATTATACACAGGGCTTCAAACCGCAATCATTTTTTTCGGTTAATGGTTTTTGTTCTATTGATATTTTTTATGGTTTAAAAAAACCGGTTAAGATAATATAATTAATAATAATTTATTTACTTAAAATATACAACAATAACATAATGAAATAAATACATAATACATACAAATCTATAATATATGATATATGACACCCCCCAAAAAGCAAAGCTTGTGCTCGGGGTGGGTGAGTTCAAAACCTTAATTTATAATAATAATATACTTAATACTAATTAATTTGAGCTCCGTCTTTTTTTTCCTTTCTTTTTTCTTTTTTTTTTTTTTTTGTAAGAACAATATAAAGTTTGTTCTTATATTTTCTGATTCATTAAAACCAGTTTTACAATTATTTAAAAACAGGTTAATTCCGTTCTTCATACTTATAATTTATGAATAACTAATAATAAATAATAATTAACACCTACAGAGTGTAATTGTAACAGAGATAATAAAATTGACCTACTAATGAGTGAAAATCAATTTTGTTCCCTAGATATCATTACATAGATGTAATTATATATTTTTAAGGAAAAATAACCATAATATCAGTTCAAGTTCAAATTATATAATATTATCTATGATTTAATTTAATTTCATCACTAACCTAAGACCATATTTTAAAATATTTTGAAATTCAACTTGACAGCTTATCAAAATATGTAAAACTTCATTAAGAACTATAGCCCATTGAAGTCTCATGGTCATTATCATATGTCTATACCTAATAAAAACAAGTGCCATCAACCCAAATGAAAATTTTTTTAATAGTTAAATGGACAATAGATTTTTATTTATTTTAAATTTACATTTATATATATATATATATATATATATATAGCTTTATAAAGGTTGAAATAAATTTCGTTCGAGAACGTAATAAAATTGTGGTTTTGTGTTTTGAATTTGTTCCATAAAATTTCAAAAATTGTGGTTTTGTTTTCGTTTTTGGTTATGTCAATTTTCCTATAAAACCGGTTAATTACAAAACAATAAAATTTTTAAATATTTTAAATTTTTACAGTGAAATTTATTTTTTATAAGAGAAATTATTTTAGCATTTTTGCATAATATTTTTAGAGCATAAACGCATGCATATTTTAAGTTTTTTTTTTTTTTAGGGCTATAAGTCCCTAGCCCTAATAATAATTATGCGTTATCATCGCCAGAACAAGAACGTTATTGTGTATGACGTGCGTGTTGTTCTTGTGTGTCGGTACAAATTATTATTATTTTTTAACCGGCGGCGGCATTGTGACGCGTCGCGGCGACAGTCCGCGGACGGTGCAAAGATTTATTAATGATATTTCACACCGAGAAGAAACGCATAACGTGTGATGACGTTCATTGAATAAAATTAATCTGTCACGTCACTCGCACAGCGAACCCGCCCCGTCATGATAATATTGTGTCCTCGCGCGGAATTTACAAATAAATCGTCGAATTCAAAATGATTTTGCACAAAACGAGACTACTTAAAAACACTTATACTTGTCCACAAGTTTCGATATCAGCAACTTTTTGAAACCGGCTTCGCCTCTAGTCTAGATACTTTAATGGGGTCATTTTTTGAATTTATCAATTCTTTATTTTTTATTATTTTTTTTTTTTTTTTTTGGGGAAACTACCCAAAATTTGACAAAAAACCATTGGTAGCCATAATTTTTTTTTTGATCTAAACTTTATGAAAATTTAAATAATAATGTGAGAATCATTTTGAAAACGTGAAAAATATTTTTGGCCTAACACTTTTTTTTCTCATTAATTTTATTATTTTTTCCTTTTTTTTTGTGTATTAGACAAAAAGTAAGTAAAGTAAAATAAATAAAATATAGACAAGAAAACCGGACATACTTCGCACCACGGATATTCTTCGTTCTTCGGATCGGATACTCTTTTGGTGGGTGTGTTGAAACCGACGACAATTTTATTGTTTTTTATAATATTAACTTTCTTCGTTCAGAATCTTCTCGTTCCGAAGATTTATCGTTTTTTTAAAATTCCACACGCCCATCAAAAGTATTTGACTGGGGGAGCGAAGAATACCCGTGGTGCAAAGTATATCCGGTCCAGATTTCAAAATCAATTTATCGATCCGTTTCCGGGTTAAACCATCACGCGGATCAGGATTTTTTAAATTTTAATAACTGTGTTGGATTATTTTTTTTTAATTCCTACTAATAGTTATTAATCTTAAATTTCCTTTTCATATTTTTTTTTAATTACTTTTATCCAAATCATATTTTTCATTGAAATGACATTTTTTCCAATTATTATTATTCAAAAAAAAAAAAAAAAAAAAAACGAGTTGATTGACTTTTAAAAACGTACAATACTTTTGAATTCTAAGAGACCGGAAGGATCTTATAATTTTACAAATACGTTTATTTTTTTTTAGAAAACTTTGTCCAAAAGTTTCGTGAAGCCTCTGCGCTATGGATCAGAAATTTTTTCCGGGTAGTAATTTATGATCGAATGTTTTTCTCTTATTCTCGGTTTTATTTTCCAATCATTTCCCAAACTTTTGTCGACTCAACGAGAGTTGGAAATTTCAAAAACTTTTAAATATAATTGGCAACCACTCCGAGTTGAATTTAATCAGAGAACTCGCGTGAAGGCGTGAAGCCTTCAGATGAATCCAAATCATCGGATGGATGGATCAGTCGCTCGAGTTCGAGTTTCGCGGCAAAGACGAGAGACACATCCCGTGTTTAAGTATTGAATCCCGACGCAGCTTTGCATCCACTCGGCGACAGAATCAAAAGACCCTCCACACAAAGCCACACATTACAAATATGGAAAAATGAAACGAAATCGGACGATTCTATCCAACCTGGTGAAGATTCACCGTGTGAAAACTATGTGAAAACCGTCAACAGAATGAGAACAACAGGGGTGACTAGCTAGAAAACAAAATCAAACTTGGTGAATTTAAAAACGAAGAATATGTCGGACGAACACTTACTACTCATCTGTACCAAGAAACCGATAATATGCACCATATATATATATATAACGTCTTAATCCAAGTAAACCAAAAAGCCTGCATAGACCTAGCTAAACACTGGCTACGACACAGACACGTGGCCCGGAATTTACAGCTAGGGTGGCGAAATTTTGTTCGAAATCAAACTTTGGGTTGCAAAATTTTATCGCGACTCGACTCTATCCTTTTTTTGTTGTTGCGCTGTTATCATGTTTAAAATTTGAAAATAACGAGTAAGTCTTATTTCAAACATTTTATACGTTCATAACTTCATAGCGATATTTCTATAATCACTCCAATTTTAGCCTATAGCTGTTGTACTAAATTTTTATTTTAATTCTCGCTCCCATCGTCAGTAATCTCCATTCATCACTGGAATATATAGGACACACCATGAACAAAAATAGATATCCTACAATGTACCTATAATAATAATTGTAATAAAATAATTATAAAATCAGAATTATTTGATGTTCACACTGTCCTTCCTCTCGATGATTTTTGTTCGACTTGAGATTTAATGAACGTTTAATTTAACCTAATTACATCAAAAAAATAGTCGGGGTGGCCAGTAAACTATTAGGGGTGGCCCGACCATCCCTTAGCTACGCGCCTGGGCTACAATACAACATCTGACCGTGTCACCGCTACATATTACCTATTTGTAATATAATTTATGACTAATGTGTTCGTATAACTATTGTTTTAATTGGTATCTGTCGTATATTTTTGTTTACTTTTTTTTTTTATTTATTTATCTTGTTTTATTATTATTCAAAAACAACTTCAAAGAGTGAATTATTGGCAATCAAAACTGGACACCACGAGGAGGAGAAGAAGAAGACAGCAATGTTCCCGCGAATAACACAAAATAACCGTAATTAACGATTATATGAAAATAAATATTTGAAATTTTCGTGAAAATAGTTGCAGCAATATCTTTGGGCCATAAAATGAGCGTGTCGGACACGCCATACGCGGGTATAATACGTTTCGGCGGAATACGTTTGTTTGCCCGAGTAAAACAGTTAAAACGCGCGCGGTATACGTATAAATTATTACACGTGCACCCCCTCCCCCTACCCCCCCCCCGACTCCGACTTTGGCTGTGCACAAAGTTTTTTTTTTTTTTTTTTTTGTATTCGACCGAGAAATTATTCATAGAATAATGGAATTACTGCGTGGAAAAAATATTATTATAACTATAATGTGCTTTTATATATTATTATGTCGATTCCTAGATGGAAATGTGTTTTTCACCTTTAAAACAATGAAATGCGTGCAATGTGCGTTGCATAAAATGCATACTAATAATAGAAACATAGAAAAATAATATTTTCCGCAGTCGCTGCCCCTACTGAACACGCATTAATGAATTTTATGCGAAAAAACCTCACGGTAAAAAAGTCGACTAACGATTTTTGAGATTTTTTCAGGCCAATCAAAGACGTATAATAATATGTCAGTGAGATCGTGTTAAATTTTCATGTGTTAATATCAAAAATCGAAAATTTTATTAGGTACGTTTTAAAACACCGTTCCGATGTGATTTCTATTCGAAAAAGTGTTTGAAATTTTTTATTTCTGTTTTATTATCTAATATTTTATCTCTTCTCATATTATTATACATTTCTAGCCACGCCACCACTACTGTAGAATCGTGTTTCTCATCGGTTACAAAACGTTTATTGTATTTTGGATAACACCAGTTAGAGAACTCTTTTGTTCATGTAAATATTCAAAAACAACGCGCTATAAATTTCCCAAACACAATAACCGTATTATTAACTGTCATCGTGTGTCGTTCTTCCGTGACAATTTCTCTGATCGTGGCAAAAAAAAGTTTGTTGCGGTTTTAAATCGCGTTCATTTGCATATTTTTTCCGTCAACAGTTTCCAACGTTATCGATGCGAGTTTTTATTCCATATATATATATATATATATTATAATCGCGTGTGGACACGCGTGCTGGCGCGGTTTTATCGAAATTAAAAATCGTCCATTTATTATGTATAAATGTTATTGTGTAGTAAAAAAAAAAAAAAGGAAAGAAAAAGGTATGAAAAATAAATAGCTAAAGTTTAAACAGCTGTTTGCTGATAACGAATTGATACGAACTCGATGTTGTCACGCGACGACGTCAATATGACACGTTGAACACAACACTACTAAAGTCTGCAACATTGTAAGCTGTAAAAAAAAAAGTATTAATTTTATAAAATAATTAAAAATTATCATTAATTTTATCCGCGACATTATTAACAAAAAACTGAAAACATTATTCTAAATAAGTATCACACAAACAAACATACACCTAATATAATCCAATGGCGCAAAAAACTAGGGGGGAAGTGTTTTGGGTGTCTGGACCCCCACCCCGCTTAAACCATATTTATGGATATTTTACTCAATGAGCATTGGGGAAAAAAAAAAAAAAAAATCTTTTAACCATACAATTATAATAACCTCTACTAATACAGAAATAAACTTGATACATACTTTGAAAATACATTTTATTTGTCTACAAATAACGTCATAAAAATGGTAGAAAAGGCCGTTAGATTTTACTACATGAAATGTCTAATCAAAGAATTTTTATAAAGTGTCCTTAAATAAAATTGTATTTAAATAATTATAGTAGAAATTTACAGGTGGACACCCCCCTTGGATGAAAAAATCCTAGTTGCGCCACTGATACAATCTAACGGGTACTGTTATCATAGATTTTCACTCTATTATGTTGGCCAGTATGGTGGTGATGGTGTGGTTGGGGGCTGCGGGCAGAATAATTAACTCTCTGTGTACCTGTGTAAGTATAACTAAAGTTCTGATAAACGATGTGTTTACTTTAAAATCGATATAATTTACGTATTAAAGGTTTTTGTAATCATAATATAACATTTCACTTTTAATTATTTACCGAGGACATTTAATAATTATTGTCGAAATCTTGATTTCAGTATATCAAAAATCAAAAATCTTATTACATAAAAAAACTAACTAAAAATGATAAATTTCCGAAATACTGTACTTAACTCAAAATTGATCAAGTCTTTTTGAAATTTTTATGAAATGTTCTCGCAGCTATTTTTAGTGATTGATGAAAATGTCAAGTCCCTAGCTGCATTATTTTAAAAGTTATGTGAAAAAGTGATTTTCAATTTTACGGAAATTACGTATTTTGCCGTTTTTTTGTCAATTTTTCGACAGTTTTTCCCCGTTTTTTGGAAAAAGTATTGAGAAATTGGAAAAGTGACCACTCTAGCTGGGTACGATTTCGGTTCCGGTAGAGATACTGATCGAAAATTTTGGACAAGTATTTCAATACGAAAAAGTGTTTCCAGAAAGAGAAAAAAAAAATATAAGTAAACATCATTTTACAATGAACATAAGCTTCTTCACTTCGTTCAGAATCTAAAATATGAAGTTTCTATACTATATAAACGTGTTTGTTTTAAAATTGTGCACACTTAAAAATTACAGGTTCTCTTTTTTAATACCTCAAAATCGTTAAAGTTCAATTCACCTCCCCCCCACCCCACCCCACCCCGTTTTGTTTTATATTTTTACAAATGCGGTCGTCAATGACGGTCGCCCCCTAACATATACACCAGAATAATTACACTAACTAACGGATTATAATAAATATAATAAAATAATAGAAACGTGCGCAAACGAGTTGCCGTTTTGATAAATGTGCGCGCGCGCAGAGTCCTAAGCGGCGCGTATCGCATATTATGTATTTTGATGAATTATAGGCGTGTGCTTGTTGGAAATTTTGAAAGTCAACGATTTATTATGTTATGAGCGTTGTTGCGAAGCGCTAATAAAACTGAAAACGTTGTTAATTTGACGTGTATTTAAACTGTCATTTCGATAACGAATGCCTGAACACGCTGCACCACATTCTCGTGGCGAGAACTACGCGACAAAACTCGCAAATCAAAACACGAATTCGATGGTGTAAATATATAGGAGGGTCGCGTATACACACGCACAACGCGACATTAGTATTATATTATACTGTAGTATATATATATATATATATATTTTACTTCAGTGGGGAAAAAATGGGCTAAGACTAGGGACTTAAAGCTCTAAAAAAAAACTTAAAATAAGCATGCATTTATGCTCTAAAAATGTACCGAATATGCTATAAAAATGGTAAAATAATCTCTTATTAAAAACATAAATTTTACTGTAAAAACTCAAAATATTTCAAAATTGTATTGTATAATATATTTTGATATGTATTATTAACTCTTTTTCTATTATTTATGGAATTTATTTTTATTTATTTTTTTTAATCTTTTTAAGCTTACATTTAAACAAATGATATTCAATCTCTTCAGGTGTTCAGTAAAAAAATTTTCCAGTACCAAAAAAACTCAAATTAAATATTGAAAAATATACGAAATATGCACTTAAAATTCAAATATAACCGAAGTGTGCACTTATATCGAAAAAAGAGCTAAATATGCAAATTAAAGAGAACTGCATACGACTCCTGATGTTATGAAAGGCATTTTCTATATAACTTAGCTATGTTTTGAATGATTTTTAAAAAACATGCCGTCCCCTATAAGTCCTTGCACTAATAATAATAATAATAACACGTTGATGACTATAATAACAATTTACAAATACTATCGCGTTTTGCCCGTAAGCGACGAACATAAACGAAAGCACTGCATCATAGTCAGTAACTCTACACATTGCTGTGCGACGATAAAATTGAATCGCGTTGTAAACAATTTCAAAATCAGGGATTACACGACGCTTAAATGTACACAAAAGAAAAGTGGCCGACCGATTTTTTTTAGCGTTTTTACAATAATGTTTATTATTTTTTTTTCTGTGTATAACTTTTCGTTTAGAAATACTTCTCCAAAAGTTTCGATCAATAACTTTTTGAAACCGGATTTGCCTCCAAATTGTATTTAAAGAGGTCATTTTTTGAATTTCTCAATTATTTATTATTTTTTTTTTTTTTCTTTGGAAAAAACTACCCAAAATTTCACGAAAACAACTCGGAAACCATCATTTTTTGATCCGAACTATATGAAAATGTAAACATAAATAGAAAATAATATGAGAAAGATTTTGGCGCAAGAAAATTTTGGAAATGTGGAAAAAAATTTTGGATATTTTTCTAACATTTTTTTTTCTCATTTATTTTTTATATTATTAACTTTCTTCGTTCAAAATCGTTTTATTGAAAAAATGATTTATTGTTTCTTTAAAATTCAATACACCCGTCAAGATAATCCCAGTCGTCGTGCGAA
>JAIPRM010014342.1:0-10821 GCA_025469315.1 Stegophylla sp. TES_Ste_2020
ATTGAGAAATTCAAAAAATGACTACTCTTCAAAGTACAATCTAGAGGCAAATCCGGTTTCAAAAAGTTATTGATTGAAACTTTTGGACAAGTATTTCTATACGAAAAGTTGTACACAGAAAAAAAAATAAAAAAAATAAACATCATTGTAAAAACACTAGCTTCTTCACTTCGTTCAAGAATCTAAAAATCTCATAAACCCATTCAAACAATAATTTGATACATCGTTAAAACATTGAATACACGGAACTGGCCCTGGTCGTAGTGAACGATAGTGTGTTTCCCAAACTTTTTTTGTGCCGGACCTATTATAACACAAATAAATTATTAAACATTTAAACCCAAAGTGCATTGGCCTCAGTGTGGGCCATTTTTTTAAAAATCTGTCTACACAAACAAATTAACAGTGTTAAGTAGTTTATATACTATTTATTACTTTTAAAATTTCAACTATAAATAGGTGTACAGAAACATTTTTTTTTTTTTTTTTTTTGATTGATGATTGTATTAACTGTATTAACTCTTCGTAGTTCATAACAAGCTAATGCAACTTGTAGAGAAGAATCAGTAATTTGATTATAACAGACACGACCTGAGACTGACCTTTATCGACGTTACTTCGGTATTTATAATAAATACCTATTTAATGTATTAAATTATAACGCTACACAATAATGATTAGTAGAGGCAAGTGAGAACCGATTAATTTTATAATTTTAACGTCCAGTGATTTGTGAGAGAGACGTTTTACCGTGTCAAACTATATTTTAACCGATTGAAACAGGTTTGAAATATATATATTTAATCATTTACGGCTATGTCTGAGCTCTTAACGAACATGAAAATGATGAAATGACTTTGGCCGAGTGAGTGAGTGGAAAAAAAAAAGCTGTTATTCTGTGTAAGCTTGTGATAAGCGGTGCGTACAGTGATATAATAACATAGTTTTAAAAATTTACTCACTAGCCAATATTTATAAATTATAAACACATACGTGTTATATCGATGTTACCACTCTCCACAAACCGAAATCCCGTTTTTTTTCCCCCCGATAGCTGCAGTCCGTCCCCCCCACCATCCGATTAAACCCTTTAATTATCTATATGTATACACTCTATTAACAAGCATAATATTGTTGTGGACCGACTTATTGGTATTTTACGTGATAGACATTTGGGGAAACGAGTGCTGCTGCGAAGGAGACGTATAAAAAACTCAAATTAACTCTAGAACTATAAATTCAAGCGCGCGCGAATTCCTCTTAATTTTTTCTCCGGTCATATAAATATTGTCGCCCATCATAAAATGATATATATATATAAGCAAATTATGCCACACCGTATATCCTTATATATATATATATTGTTATGCGGTCGGCACTAGCTATATTACGGCATAAACAGCTGTTATAAACTTGGGTCGATTCATGTCAATTACCGTAAATAATAATAATATAATGTTAGGTTTGTTCGTCCTGTGTATGTGTTGACCACAAAAACGATAAAATATCACACGTTATTCTGTGGTTTTTTTTTTTCCTTCGATACCTCTCTGACCTTTAATATGACGCATAACAAACAGCTGAACAGGCATGAGTGGATAATATTATTATACTACGGACACTGCAGTGTACGACGATTTATAATTTATACAGGACGATTCTCATTAAGCACGCTAACCCCCTTTTACGGCCGTAAAAAAATGGAAAAATTTAGATTTTTTTTTTTTTTTTTTTATGGAGCAAAGCTCTTCGCACTTTTGAT
Organism: Stegophylla sp. TES_Ste_2020; assembly: GCA_025469315.1. Classification (NCBI taxonomy): domain Eukaryota; kingdom Metazoa; phylum Arthropoda; class Insecta; order Hemiptera; family Aphididae; genus Stegophylla; species Stegophylla sp. TES_Ste_2020. Next base: position 1,763 of record JAIPRM010014342.1, read on the forward strand.
TATTATATATATATATATATATACAGACAGCGACGAGAGTGAGTACGCAGACAATTCACTCCAACCTTTTATAGGTAAAAATGTTCTCTCAGCAGAAGTGAATTTTCTGCAAACGGTATTACGTATAATAATTTAAAGAGATAATAAGTGTAATTATTCTGGTTCCAGAAAATATAAAACAACACGTCATTATACCATAAAACAGTCAGATTTAAAATAAAATTAAATGAAACTTAAATATTAATATCAAATTTATTTCTAGTGATGTAAGTGGGAAATTTCAATTTAGAAACTTCCATTTTAGAAATTTCTAAAGTGAAAATTTCTGCTCTTTGGAAATTTCCCTGAGAAATTTCTTAGTAAAACCATTTGAATAATAGTTTTTGTTTACGTAAATGTTGTTTTGATAAGACATATGAGAATAAGAGTACATAAGTATACAGTTATTTTGTATAAATATAATAATATGTAAATTGTAAAGTAATAAGCTTTTTTATTAATCGTATGATTTGTTAAAGAAAATTTATAAATAATATTTTTATGAATAACTATGTTATATTGAGAATTATTTTATATACATTTCAAAAATTTCATGAAATTTCTGGAAATTTAACATCACTATGTATATATATTAATTATAAATTAATATTATATTTATATTTATATAATATAAAAATATATAAACATTAAACCTATTTTATTATTATTATTAAATTAAATAAATCAAATTAAAGATGTTTGGTAACATGATTTTTATATCGTTTTTAAACTGTAATCAATACACATTTTTTATTGAATTTTTCAGGCATCTTTTTTTTATTACTTTTTAGAAATCCCAGCCATATTTATCATTATATTGCTATTTTTTTTTTTTTTCAAATCATAACACGAAAATATTATCATCAACCTCTACTTTTAGCGTTCTGTTCCGAAATGAAAATCAAATAACACTACTAATAATGAGACCTACTGATATAATACTAATACCAATGAGATGTTATATATTCAATCTTCCCGTCCCCCTTAAATACGCCACTATTAAGAATAAAAATTATCTTACCGAAGACCTTGTTATAAAAAGAGTTATGTCTACTGCCCAACTATTTAAATTGATGAAATTAATATTTTTAATTATTGTTTGTTATATAATAATCAAAATTTTAAAAAAATTGGCTAGTGCATTAATTTATAAATACCTATATTTTTTGACAATTTTATTTTTTTTTTTCAATAATATTTTAAGTAGGTGTAATCCAAAATTTTTAGAGTCTTAAACGCAAAGTTAAAATACATTTTTTTTAAAAAATCAAATTCGTGAATTACCTAAAAAATATTGACGTTTAGGAGTATACACTTACACGTGTATAAAAATGTTTTCGAGCACTGCGAACGGACACAAACCATTGGACCGGAAAAGAAATGCGACAGCTGCTGCTGCCCAAAACGATTTTCCGGAGGAGCAGTTCACCCCGGGGATATTTCACCGAAGACACCAGTGTTTCCCAAAACTGTTTTTACGCGACGCCCTTTTTGGAATTCTAAAATCTCCCACCACTCCCCTTAAATTATTATCGTTTTTAAATTACCTTTTTTTCGTCTATAATATATTTTTGAGGCCTAACAAAGCTATTAGCATCACATATCAATAGATACGATAATTTTGGCCAGATAAAAAGTAATAAATCAGAAAAAATGTGTACTTATTATTAAGTATGAGGAGTACCTATTTATAAGTATGTAATGGACATGAAAGCCGGTCATACTTTGCGCCACGTGGGAGTATAGAATTTTAAAGAAACGATAAATCAACGAAGTAAGTTAATAAAATATAAAAAAAAACTATAATAATTGTCATTTTCAACACACCCACTACGAGTACCTGATCCGAAAAGCGAAGAATGCCCGTGGTGCGAAGTATGCCCGGCTTTCATGTCTATACTTTACTTATCTTTGCTTTACTTTACTTTACTTTTTATTATCTAATAAATAAAGAAAAGAAAACAATTTAATGAAAAATAAAAGTATTTTAGAAAAATTTCCGAACTTTTTTTCACATTTTCAAAATTTTCTTACGCCAAAATATTTCTCATAATATTGTCTGTATATTATGTTAAAATTTTCATAAAGTTTCAATCAAAAAATGATGGTTTCCGAATCTTTTATGTCAAGTATTGGGTAGTTCCCCCACCCCCAAAAAAAAAAAAAAAAAAAAAATTGAAAAATCTTAAAAATACCTATTTAAAGTATCAAATATAGGCAAATTTGGTTTCAGAAAGTTGCTGGTCAAGACTAGAAAAATTTTTTTTCAGAAAAAAAAGAAAAATATAAATTGAGAATCTAAAATAATAATTTAACAAAAAAAATCTACATTATATTAGAGCAGAAATGTTTAAAAATTGATATTTTTATTTAAACAAAATATGATTAGAGTATTTTCATTAAATTTAAAATTAACATTTTATTATATTATTAATCAAACTGATTAAATAACTATATACTATATAGATTAAAACAAAAACAAAAAAAAAATTATATTTGACAAAACATTTTTCTTTCTCCTACTAAAACGTATTTATTTATAATATAATATTATATTTTAACTCAGTGTACATTATCTCGGGCAGCTGCTAATCTACCGCGTGAACCAAAATGAAATACATTCATCATTACTACAGACTACAGAGCACAAATTATTTTAATATAATTGTTTAAATTTTTTTTTTTACTTATGAATATATTTCGATAAAGACTGTTGAAATTATAAATATGAACATATGCCCGGATAGCTCAGTCGGTAGAGCATTAGGCTTTTAACCTAAGGGTCCAGGGTTCAAGTCCCTGTCCGGGCGGTAATTTTTTTACTATATTTTTTCATATAGTTTTCTTATAATTAGACAAGTTTGACTCAATAAGAACTTATACTCGTTCAATACCACGTTTATGTACATGTTACCACATGTTTGATGGTTTGGTATTATATTAACTACCAAAATTAATGTTATAGGCCAAATTATATTTTTCTACACAAACACATTAATATTCTTTTAAATATAATTATTATTATTTATATCAATTATTTAGGAATTTCTGTTATAGTCAGCACTTCATACCATAGGCACCGTTCGCTTATCGGGTTGAATACTTTTGATGGGCGTGTATTACATTTTAAAGAAATGATAAATCATTTCTTTAATAAAACGGTTTTAATTAACTATGCACAACTATAATAATTGTCAGTTTTATGGTGTCCGAAATTTAATTAAGACATTTATTTAGGAATGTTTACATAGGAACGTTGAATCAGGGTCGTGCCGAGGATTTTATTTTGGGGGTGGTTTTAATTTATGAATTAGTAAAATAATATAGTAACTCGTTAACTAGGTTAATGATTTTACTGTGAAATATTAACAAACATACATTTAACAAAAACAAATAACATTGATATCATAACACTCTGCATATTTGTATAAAATTTATAAAACAATTACCAACTGTTATGTCAGAATAAAAGAAAATAATTTGTAAAATTAAGTGCATAAATTTCGATAAGGATGTGATTTTTAAACTAAACATATTTTTTTCATGCAGGATGTGTGTTTTTGTTTTTATCAGCTAACATTTTTAGAAAATTTTTTTTTTTATTCAATATGTACTGTCACATCCAAGAACTTTCAGCACATTTTTTTTTGGTCATTTATTTCAATCATTTTTAACCCGATTCGTTTTCCACAGCAAGTGTTTTCTTTCAAAGACACCAACAATAACGGGTACATCACAACCATACAATCATACATAATATTTTTATTTTCTAAATAGAATGACGTCGAGAAAAAAGTTGTCAGTCAATTTGGGGGTGATTTGAACCCCCATAACCACCCCCTCGGCACGCCCCTGCGTTGAACTATGTCTATTATAACTTACAACGACCGGAAAACACAGGATTCTCGAGAGCCCCTTCCTTGAATCCCCACCTCTGTACCTATATAATATATCTTGGAATGTTAGTTTTATTCGAGTAGTTGGAGAGGAAAGAGATAGTTGTCTAGTAAATACATAGTAAAACCTGGGCAAAATTGCAACACAAGATTTTTCAACGGTTTTCGAATCTTATATAATATTATGTCCTTATTAACATACTAAAAATCCAACCACAGGAATTAAGTTGAAATTGCCTGTCAAAATATAAATAAGGAGCAATATACGTATATTTTTTTTCAAATAATTTATAACACATTTTTATTTTTTTGAAAATAGTATATTATATTTTTCATGATTATTGTTGTATGATTTTTACAAACAAAAAATTAAAATTAAATTGACAAATACTAATACAATTTTAGTCTTCCATCACTATCATTGAAAGGAGAGCGAAGGAGTACGAGAATAAAATAAAAAATATAATAATTCAATATCAATATGATATCGAAAATATGAGATGAACAATGTTTGTTCGTTCCCTCGATCCGAGTGCCAACGTTGACGGACACACAAAAATGAATGATTATGCGTACGAATTACAAATGACTCTCTGTCGTGACAGAGATAATTTACATTTTACTACAAGTCATACATACAAAACAGCTACGGAATATTATATAGAAATATGCGATATTTGACTGATTATTTTTTACAATAATTGTAGGAAGTGAAAAAAAAACAATCGAATTTCACGTTGATCCATGTGTTCACATAGTAAATACACTCAGAATTGAATAATAATCTTAAATACCACCTCAATCGGTCACGATGCAAATACTTTTTATTCTTTCGTGAAATCGATTTAGACGAAATTCATATCCCGGAAAACGTACGTGGTTAATTACCAGTTTCATCCAATAACTTCAAAGACATTATAATATATAAGATTTTATATACAATGCCATAATCTATATATTTTCGTCAAATATTTTTTTAATTAGAAGTAGTTAGATATGACTCAAAAAATAATTATAATAGAAATTCGAATTTTTCAATCAGTTATCGACACAATAGTCGGACATAGATTTGTTAAGACTTTCGGGAAAAATCGTGATCGGATTGTGTTTATCAGACGTGTAATTTTATTCGAACGACTATTATAATCGTCTGATATGAGAATTGCCAAGTTTAGTTTAAACTAATTACTGGTAGAAGGAACAAATTCTTAAAATTCTTCTCGTACAATATTCTTTTGTTCTTTTAACTTCAAATCGCATAATTATATTTTAGATTCCGAACAGAGCAAATAAGCCAATGGCTTTACTATGATATTTATTTCATTTTTATTTTTATACTATTTTTTTTTCCTGCAAAAATTATTATTTTGTGTAATATAATTTGCCCAAAAGATTCTTCTCTAAATGGTAGGTAATATAAAGCAATTATTTCACATAGTTTTACATAAACAAAGAAATTTAGCGAAAAATCAAGAAAAAAAAAAAACAGGAAAATATGCCGTAAACGAGATTTTTGATAATTTAGTCGTGTCTTCAAAACGTATATCAATAGATAAGTGAAATTTTCATCCGTTGACAGTGATAGTATTGTAATAAAAAAATAAATAAATTGACCATTTAATCGGATAAAAATAGAATTTTGGTTATGACTCATTTTTCGTACTCGAGTTTTTATCTAATAGGTATAAATTCTTGAACTGAAAATTTACTACAATCTTATTCATTTATAAGTTTGTCAAAAGTACCGGATAAAGTCTCAAAAATCATTTGCATTTTTTTTTTATAATCGTTTGGAGTTTGATTTTTTCAATCGATTTCTCATAAATCATTCAATTCCCAATCGGATAAATATCAAAAATCATTTATAATTCAGCATAATATTAGTTTACGCATAATAATTTGTTCATAACATAAAATTCCTTAGCTCCCCTCATTAGGTCCATGTCACATTTTATTTCTTTAGTTCCTCTTTCAAATTTACATTACATAGTAATATAAAATGAACTGAAAATAGAAGTAGGTAAATAGGATTTTACACGACAAATACCTCATTTTATTTAATACGAATAAATTGTTATTCATGAATATAAATCATAAGACGTTAAAAATCATTTAAAATTTTATATTATCTAATACATTTATTTTATTGAATTTGAATACTTCTGTATTAGTTAATATTGACATAATAACATTATTTGCATATGACATCGTATGGTGTAATATTGTAATTATTTTTTATTTAATTAATGGATTAAAAAAAGATAAAAATTTTTTGTTTTTTGAAACTCAATGAAAGAAAACAAAATGACTCATAATAATGATGTCACATCGACGTCATCTATATGATGAATATTTTTCGAAATGACATGCTATGAGAAGAATTTTGCGGTTCCAAAGAATGTTGTTTCTCAATTCTAGGACCAACCGTTTAAATAGGCTGAAAAATATTTTTTGAGGAGAGTGGTTTTTACTCAATTGAAGACTGGAGAAATGATTCCACAGCGCCTTCGTGGAATTCCTTTGAAATCAAATTCATCATGAAGACTATGGGACCCATCATACAAATCGTGTAGGAAAAATGAGGGGGGGAGGGGAAAGTCTCGATAGAAAAATAATAAATGCGCATGCAGATTATCGTAACGGTGAAGCGGAGCGACAGTAATGGAGAAAAAGCGACAAAGGGAGACGTATATTTACGATGATACCTGCATCAATAATTTATAAACGCTCTATTATAAAGTTTTTTTTTTTCTTTTATTATCCTCATCCTTTTTCCCTCCGTGCCGCGGATTATACGTATTACCGCTTTGTGTGTGATACACCTACCGTTAAACGTAATTCATAATAATAATATTATAACTATGGTAATATCGATAATAATGAGTAATCCGCGTAAATTGCTCGCTATCGCTTCTCGCCTAACGTTTTTTATAAAATAATAACCATCATAATCAACTGCCATTGTTATAGGTACTATAATATTATTACGTTTTTCTTAGGCATTTTTTTTTTTTAATAACAATTATTTTTTTTAATATCGTCACGTTACAATGTAATATTATGTACGTGCGATTAACAACGAATTGAAGATAAAGACCACACGATTCGCCAGTGAACAAGACAGAAGTGAGAAGCTTCGGAGGTCTATTGAAATAAAAACAAGAATTTTTTTTCATTATGAATGGGAGTGAAGAATCTAGTGTTTTCACAATGATGTTTGAAAAATACTCATCCAAGAGTTTCCAGCAGAGACTTTTTGCATCAGAATTTGCTTCAATTAGGTAATTTTGGGACGTCATTTTACGAAATTCTCAACAGTCTTTCAAAAATCTATGAAAAACAACCCAAAATTTGACAAAAACACTTTTAAATTTTTTTTTTTTTATTCCAAACTTTATGAAAACGTAAATACAAATAAGCAATTTTATAGAAAATATTTTTTAAACGTGAAAAAAATTTGGAAATTTGTTTTGTAACACTTTTTTTTCAGTTTTCAGTTAATATAGTGGGACATAAAACTAGCCGATTACAAAGTAAATTTTTGGTGATATTGATCAATTTTGTAATTTTTAAGTTAAACTGTCTTATATATAAACTGCAGTTGCACTCAAAATCATTTTATTGAAGAAATGATTTATCGTTTCATAAAAAATTTAACACGCCCGCCAAATCCTACCTGAGAAGAGAAAATACACATGGTGCGAAGTGTGTCTGGCTATATAAATAGTATAATTACTATGCATACTACATTATAATAATATGTAAGTAATAATTGTAATAATCTAATATTCAAAATTCGAATAAAAAAGAATCAAAAGTTTAATAATTTCATTAATGGTAAATAAAAGAGACGATAATATTATAATATATGAAATTCCTTAATCGATTAAATGTCTATGAATAAAAAATAAAAAAACAAATTCTTATTATTTTAGCTTTGGCCTAATTTTTTCGATTTTGAAACTCAGTACGACGTGCATCTTACTTGCTCGTACATATTAACGCGGGCCACTTCTTTTTTTTCTTTTTCACTACTCCTATGGCGCAGACGAGACCGCAGACAGTGGCCGGCGGACACGATAGCCAGAGGGAAATGAGTCACCACGAGGCAACGTCGTAGTAGCCGACGACGTGCCCCGGTGGAGCTACCCGGAGGGGAAATGAATCATCGCGGGTGGTGGTCGTGTCCGTTGAACCTTTACGTTCGCGGTCTCCGCGTCAGACGGTCGACCACCGCTATAATAATAATAATAATAATAATAATAATAATAATGATAATATGTTACGGTTGTGTTATATACGTACAATAGAAATAATAATATTATAATCTCGTGTGTTCACTGGAAGACTCGGAGTGACCTTGAGAATGACCGCCGTCGTCGGCCGGTTGAACCGACGACGACGACGACGACAGCAGGGCGGCTCTCCTCCAACCACTTGTCTACCACATCACCCCCACCCCCACCCCGGCCACCGTGCACAGTCATCGTCATCGTATCGGCCGTCCGACGACGACAATGGTTAGTACACGAATAGTGTGACGTATGACGTATGACCTCAACAACACAACGTGGTCACCCGAGAACCAAAAAGGGGTTTTCTATGCCTAAGTGATTTTTCAAAAAAAAAATCACTTTTTCATTGAACGTCGTTAAGAATGTTTTTTATCTTAATTTGTCATCGAAAGACATTCGAAACGAAAACGTTTCGAAACAATGAAAAAATTTTAATTATTTACTCCAATTCAAATAACGTGATCACAACGTTCTCAGAGTGAATTATTGTTTAACAGAAAGAATAAGTTCTATCTAACGATATTACCACAATACTTTGAAAATGAAAAGTTTCTATCTTTGATTGCTTTGAAAATGTGAAACCATTTAATTTTATACTTTTATATTATTATTTATTGATACAAAATCATCGGATTGACCTGTGATCATCAAATCGTATTAAAATTGAAGATCACGACTTTGTTTATCGTCCTATCGGATTTTATGTAATTAAATAAAAATATCAAAATAAAATTGATTGTATTGACTTTTGGATAAATATTTCTATACATATACGAAAATGTGTACGAATAAAAATAAATAAAAAATAAACACATCAATGTAAAAATAC
>JAIPRM010014343.1:0-10821 GCA_025469315.1 Stegophylla sp. TES_Ste_2020
CATTTTTTGAATTTCTCAATTCTTCAATTTTTTTTTTGGAAAAAACTACCCAAAAATTGACAAAAACGACTCGGAAACCATCATTTTTTGATCCGAATTTTATGAAAATTTAAACATAGATAGAAAAACCTATAAAAAATATTTTGGCGCAAGAAAATTTTGAAAATGTGAAAAAAAATTTTGGACATTTTTTTTTCTTATATTATTGACTTCCTTCGTTCAGAATCGTTTTACTGAAGAAATGATTTATCGTTTCTTTAAAATTTAATACACCCGTCAAGAGAATACCACCCGTCGTACGAAGTATGTCCCGCCTTTTTTTATTATGCTTTTCATAGAAATACAGTACCATGGTAACATATTAGTACGCGACGCCGAACTTTTGTTATTATGTAATTATATCGTATACGAGTCGAGTGGGTAGTCAAGTAGGTAGGTAGTACTCGATAGGATTACGTAAAAATAACTTTTAATATCAAAAGTGTTTATGTTGTAATGGTTTTTATACTCAAGACTTGAAAACGATTAAAATGTTTAAAATACGAATGTCGAGCGGTATTTCGAACGAGAGCGTGTAAACAAAATATAAATTGAATTCACAAAAGAAAAATTAAAAACGATTTCATTCATTCTTAATTTTATTCTCTGTAAATATTTCAAAATATAGCGATTTTTTAATAATATCAAAAAAAAAAAAACGTTTGGTTTTGGTAGCAATTGTGATAAAAGAAAAAAAAAATGCAAAAGCCATTAAAAATCCGCTATTTCTAGTTAAAATATCATATATTACAGTCAGTTATACAGGTTTGAGCGTATGAGCCCACTTTTCGAGATAATTTTTTTGTCTACAGAACCCCCTCCCTTTTGATCAGTACACGCCACTGCTTTCAGGACGACATTCAATAGCGTTTGAAGTTATAATATTTTAGAAAAAAATAAAAAATAAAATGATTTATACGTAAATTTTGTATTTATATGCATATAATATTATATTTCGTTGTGTCTAACGCGTCGTTAACACAATATTATATTAAATTGTTATACTAACGGTAATAAATCAAAGGGCGACGGCCGGTACGAGATGAAAAATAAACAAATTATCATCGTGTTGGTTTAAAACTATCGGAGCGAACGTAAAAGGTGAAAAAAGGTTAATAACGTGAGAAAAAAGGGTATTTTTTTTTTCAGCACTGTCCGCTCAAAAACACTTTTCGTAAAACAGTAAAACCTAACGTGAAAAACTGCACCTCCCGCCGATAAACACCAGCAAACGAAATGAAATTTTATAGATTCTAGACGAAGTGAAGAAGCTGGTGTTTTTAAAATAAATTTTACTTTTATATATATATATATTTTTTTGTGAACACCTTTTCGTATATATCTACTTGTCTAAAAGTTTCGAATAGTAATTTTTCGAAATAGAATTCGCATCTAGATGGCACTTTACAAGGGTCATTTTTCGAAATTCTCAATTGTTTTTGTTTTATTTGGGAATAACTATACAAAATTTGACAAAAAAAGATTCAGAAACCAATTTTTTTTTTTTTTAATCCAGACTTTATGAAAATTTAAATATAGATAGACAATGTCCTATGAAATATTTTGGTGTAAGAAAATTTTGAAAATGTGAAGAAAAAAATCTGGGAATTTTTTCTTTTCTTTATTTATTGAATAAAGAAAAGTAAATTAAAGTAAAGCGAAGTGAAGTAAAACAAGACAAACTAGAGCAGAGTAAAGAGAAGTAAAGTAAAGTTAAGTTAAAGTAAGTAAACTAAATTTTAGACAAGATACCTGGACATACTTCACACCACGGGTATTCTTCGCTCTTCGGGTCAAAATCTCTTGATGGGTGTATAGAAAATGACAGCTATTATATTGTTCTTTAGTTTATACATATTATTAACTCCTTTCGTACAGAATCGTATTATTGATGAAATGATTTATCGTTTGCTTTTACACACCCACCAAGAGTATTTGACCCGAGGAGCGAAGAATACTCGTGGTGTGAAGTACGTCTGGTTTTCTTTTTTATAGTTACGTTTCTAAATTGTTTCGTTTAGTGTCTTCCATTATGGAACGTATTTATAATAATTGCGTGCAAATCAAGGTGATGGAGTACCAAATTGTGTTAGTGAAAATAATTGTATTGTAAATAGGTGTGAATATGATAGTTAATGGTAGGAAAAAATAATATATTATGTTACATAATAATAATTTCGTTACTTGCATTTTTATAAGAGCCTAAGATTATAAAATATTATATTATTTTATGATTCGCTAGCTCCTCAACCATGCAGTGTGTCAGGGGCAGAAAAAAAAAAAATACGAAACTAATCTATCATTTTCCATATCCCATGAACTCACTCGCGTCCTGACGGGCCACTAATATACTGCATGTATAATGTATATCACACGTATTTTATATATCATAATATTATGCGAGTTTATATTATTGTATGAGTAGTCTCGTTAACGGCAAATCGATTACGTGGAAATAAATAAACAACAATTTTTTGACTTCGGGAGATCATAAAAATCTTCAATGGTTAGAAAGTATAAAGCGATAATATTCACGCCCTACGATTCGTTTGACATAATAATAATATGATTATATATTAAATGGTCAACGAAAAAAAAAGAGAAACAATATTCATGAGATAATAGTTTGGCAAGACGAGGAGAAAAATGTCATAATTACAAAATTTAAATCATAGGCCTAAGTAAGAAAATTAAATGTTGTTGTTGCTTTCAGGCACTGGTCCTGTTAAGATTATTTGCAAAATGGCGGTAACCTAACATGGATACCTACTAAATGTGTTAACCATAGTGGCATTTTCGTTAGATTCCAAAACGAATTTCGACCATTGGCACTAGATTGATTATTTTAAAGTAGCAAAATTTGTTTCTGTATTATTATGTAAATTAAATACAAAAGTATATTATTTATAAATAGTTAATAACTTCATCCCACATTAAAAAAAAAAAAAAAAAAAATGTAAAACACTTACATTTATATGGTTTTAATTAAATCATAAGAAAACAAAGAACTATTTTATCACTTAATTTACAATTTTCAAATAGCATTTTTAAATTTTGTATTGTTATACTTGTAATCAATAAATTGCATACCCATACATTAAAATACATTGATATTTTAAATTATAGTGTTTTTAGGGGCAGTAGAACAATAATCTCGCTACCCAAAAAATATTTCCGGGGTAGCAAAGGGGTAACGCCTGTGGTTTCCAATAATTTTGAAGAGCGCTAATCGAATTTTGCCGTCATGAACCATGTAGCTGATGACGAGACGATAAAAGAAAAAAAAAAGTCCCGATGAACGTTCAACGTCTGCAACAAACATAATATTAACCCTACGCATTCCTCGGTAGTTTATTTAGGTCTTTATCTTTGCGCAAGGTAATGCGACCCCAGTGTTAAGATATTATTTCTAGTTGCGAGCAGAAGAAGAGTAAGGAGTTTTCGGAATGTTACTGCGAGTCGCGGCGGCCGTTTCTTGCTACTTGTAACAAAATAAAATAAATTGTCAACGCTGCGGTAATGGAGCAGATTCGAGTTGTTCGACAATGTGTGTATCAGACATAATATTATTGCCACTCGTGCGGACTATCACATTTTATCCGCTGCCGCGACCAGTCTGTTCCGAATCGATTTTAATACAATATATTATTATTATTATTATTATTACTACTATCGTGTAATATTTCCTTACGGTTTCTTGGCACGGCAAGAATTTTTCAAAATGGGCAGTTTTCAATAAATTTTTTTTTTTTTGATATCATCGCGAGTAACGAGCATAGGCTCCTGTAAATATAATTTCAATATATATTCCCAAATGTATACTATTCTTTATTTGGGTTTATTTCATCCAGACAAAAAAAAATCTCACGAAAAGTACCCCCCTAAAATTATTCAATAGTAAAAACAAATAATTTGTTTTGCCACGACGTTTTCAAAAAAATATAAATCTAGAAATTAAAAAAAAAATCAAAACGTCCCCGCTATTGGACATTGAGGGGTTAACCTGACCGGAAAAGTTCACCCTTGAACGTACCTAAAATTCCTACCCCGAAGTCGAGAAGATTAATTCTAGTTGAAATTTATTTTAATTTTTGTCAAAAAATATATATTTTTTATTGATTTTTGCCGAAGTTGAACAGCCTGCTCGCTAGGACTAAATTAAATAAAAGTGATTTATTTTAGACAAGTTATATAATTTGTTTTCTATTTAAAATATGGCTTAGGACAATATAGGTATAGATTATAGATTATGTATTGTATGTATAATGTGTAAGTATGCATGTGTGTGTATACATAGAAAAAAAATGATCGGTTCTTATTCAGTTTTCACTAATATGCGTATAAAGGATTTTACGAGTACGAAATGATTAGCCCGTTCTTCCGACAGGAAGTAATACTAATTTATGGGCAAGTCTAAAAGACGCCGTTGCGTTCGGCCGTAACTATTTAGTTTCATATCGGATAGGTATTCGATTAATTACGAAATACATTTGTATAATTACCGACGCATAATACGCGCGATTGTTTGTTTGTTATTGTTCAACAAAATTTTTTTATCGATATAAGTTTTAGACGGAATTACTAATCGGTAAATGGGTTTTCAGTCAAAAGGATATGAATGGGTTTGGCCAAAAGTGTCGCTCGTTTGAAGGCGTCGAGTAAAATCGCCATAAAAACACTAGCTTCTTCGCATCACTCAGAATCAAAATTTAGAAATTAGTCGAATTCTAATTTCCAAACTTTATCTCGTTTAGTTCATTCAAGGCCGTAGCCTAGCATGATATTTCGGGAGGGGTTTAGATTATAAAGACGTATTTTGACTAAATAAATTAGAACGAAAAAAAAAAAAAAATATATCAACAAAATCTATTTGCCATAATAATAATTACATTATCATGAAGTTTAATGCAATTTTACATAAAATAATGTTATTAATAATTATAATTGTTGTATAATTTTGTAATTTATTTTGATTTAAAAATAAATTTCAGGGAGGGTTTGAACCCTGAAACTCCTCCCCTGGCTACGGCCTCGAGTTCATTGGACACGGAGCGTCAAAATTTGCTGGTAAAAAAAAAAACACACACACATTTTCCCCCTCTAATTTGGCACCCTTTTTTAATTAATCGCTCGACATTGTATTATTATCGTTATGTTACTACTTTAACCCGGAAACCCATAATAATGTTTTAAATAACTTCCGGAAAATTAACAATTAACAAATTAAAAATCGTTCACAAGATTAGACTCCCAGTTGTCGAGCGTTTTCTTCCGTGCTCTTCTTCCGCACGATAGACGTCTGGGGCAATCGCGACCGCACCGCAATAACACATTACAGATTCCATGATAATAACTCGACGATATTAAACCACCGACCGAGTAGTATATCACACAGTACCTGTATATTATTGACGACGACGAGACCGCTTTTCCGTATTAATTTTCACAAGCTATTAAAATATTTTATACACAAATGAATACTGCTGCGTGTATACGTATATATATATATTATATAGGATACAATACGTGATTCGGTATTATACTGTAGGTATACAATGGAAATCTGTACACAATACGCCCCGAACCCTTATCAGGGGGTAATAATATTCGAACGTCATACTCCGGTTCTCTCCATTATACGCGCTCCGATCGGGAGCGACTTCTGAACCCACTCATCGATTCGGTGCGCGCGATCGGCCTCAGTAAATATTATTATACCAAGGTAATAACCTAACCCGCATATCATTATTTCATTATTATTATTATTATTATTATTATTATTATCTAGATTCCAATAGGGTGACTGCATTTTGAATATTATAAAACAGGATGCGAAAAAAGGTCAGTGTTCAGTAATACCAACTCGAAAACATATCCTAGCATTTCAAATTATATATTTCAAAAAAATTGAATGAGCACAAAAAGTTCGATTTCTAAGTATAAACGAAATTTGATTTTACAATTCGGGTAAACAGTTAATGGATGTGGCATGAGCACAATACCGGGATTATGATGGATTTGTTGCATTTTATTATTTTCTTGGACCAGTTGATATTCATTTCAATGTTATTGCAAATAAAATACATACATAGAATTATGTACGGTTTATATTTAAAGTAGAATGAGATATTTACTCCTCATATATATATATATATATATTATTTCAATATACAAAAATTTCTTATAAACATTTAAAACTCCAGATTTTATTAATTTGATAAATTTGTATTAGGTTTACACAATATGATTATTTAGGTTAAATTTAATCAATATATTCCTTGATATATTGTGATAAATTATAGAACTTAAAGTTTTACTGCAAAGGTTTTTGAAAACATGTAGGTAATTCAATTTTGAATTAAGTATTTGAAAAATTGAAAAGTCAGTAATGAAAAAAATATTCAAAATTATCAAAAAACATGCTTATCTATTCGTATTAAACAGCAATCACAGTTAATTATTAAAATATTAATATAAGTTAAATCCACGAGTCTTAAATTAATATTATTATAGATTTTAAAAGCAGGATTAAAAGTGTTTTATAGAGAAATTCTCAGGTCCACATGAGTGAAACACAAATTAAAGGACAAACCCATATAAAACAGGACGTATGGTTATGTTGATCAATGATCACTGTATTAATATCATGACTATTATTTATGTTAAGCGCGTTTCGCCACACAACGCTAACGGAAGGTATTCAGTAGTTCAATATTTGCTACTAAAAGTGGGGGAATCATGAAATGGGAGTTTTTCAAATTTTGTATGACATCAAAACCCAATATTGAAAATGGGCGATTTTTTTCGGAATGATCAATAGTTTTCCGAGTGCAAAGAAAATCTACCGAAGTCCTTAAGAAAGTGATATGGTTAGCTGGTATGGAAAAGAAAAAAGGATTTCGGGTAGTGTAAAAAGTAAGTCAAAAATTGATATTTTTATAGAAGTCCAAGGCGTCGATAGTGACGGACCGGAAGAGAGTTTTGTCCGGCGAAAAAAAAATAGTTCTATGGACGTTTTGTTTAAACAAGCCGAGACTATTAATTTCGCACTCGCTCAGTTACTATAATTATTGAGTGACTTGTTTAGCTTTGGCGAGAGCGAAACCCCCGTGGGTGAAATTATACACGAAAATTGTAGTCCCTCCCCCCCCAAAATAAAAAAAATCTAACCAAATACCCTCGAACGCCTTGGATGTTTTGAAAATCAATAAACCACGTTTGCAGGTGAAAAATAAAAATTTAATTTCGTTTACAGGTGTTTCCATCGGCGGGAGGTGCAGTTTGCATCCGCCCGCCCCATCCCTTATTTCCTCCCCCCCACCATCCTCGGTTACACGCGTAACATTACACACGTCCGTCGGTATAGATTGCGAACGCGCTGTATATCACGTCATTATCATAAAATAATACACCGTAATATTATAATATTACATGTAACGCGGTTAGCGCACGCCTTACCGCGTTTTAATCGAAACACCACGGCGGTTTATCCGGTCACGGGACGTTGAGCTAAACGCGATGGCGGCACGGCGGCACGCGACTAATCGCTCGTGAACGACTCGTTTATAATGTTATTATTATGTATAGTACACCGCCATAATACGTTACATTATACGTATAATCTGTGAGCGGTTATCTGCGAGTACGCCGCCGCCGATTTACACGGCTCGCGATTATGGCGAATTCGCACGTGATTACGTTAACGCGAGATATCGATCTTATTTCCGTTTGTTCTGTGCCGTGTCGCTCGCGTATATGAATCGCGCGCATTCGGTGGGAAGTGAAGTAAAAAAAAAAAAAAATGCCAATATATAGTCGGGCGAATGGGCCCGAGGGGTGGAGAGAAGGGCCGTAGCAACCCCTGGCATTTTTTTTTCATTTTAACTGAATGTTATATTTCATATCACGTTGCATTCCATTATCATAATAATATTATGTGAAATATTTTTGGAATAATACTTTTTTTTTTTTTTTTTAATTTACCAACAACGATCAGTGATTGAGTTGGGTTAGGTTAGGTTAGGTTAGAAAAGGTTAGACCAATAACGATCAGCGCTTGAGACGTGTAACACTTGAAAACTATGAAATACGCGCTGTAGTATTGCATTTTAATTATTCGAATAAAAAATGTTTTACATATTTTTTTTCAATCGTAATTTTAAACTCGTAAAAACAATGTTGAATTCAAAATTTGTATTTGTTGTACAGTAATATGCAATTTATATTGCAATATGTACGTATACTACTATTTTGTTACAACCACCCCTCCCCGAAATTTTTTTGTGTACGTGCCTGACTCCATGAATGAATGCTCCTGTAAATAGCTAATGATATTCAAATTTATCTGTTTAATTTTAACTCTATTACAATATCCTTTTGTAATAACATTAGATTTTATAAATTAATTATGTTTTATCGTATTCATTAATTGTACTGTTATTATTATTATTATTCTGTAATTCAATTTAATTATTTATTCCTTTTCATTCAAATTCCCCTTAATATTTATAACTTATATTTAAAACTCATATTAATGAGCTTTGATCTGTCTAAATTAACAATAAATAAAAATTTTGGATTCGGAAAGGAGTTGTTATGACTAATGACGTATTCATTTTTACACGAGGAATCGCTTTTGATCAATATTGAATCAAATATTGAAAATTTTTCGGATATATATCTTTTTTTATTTTATTTTTTACAAAATTTTGAATTCTGTAAATTAGCTGAAAATTTAACTTATTTGTCGAACATTGTAACCCTGATGGTAGTGGAAAAAATCTTAAAAAAATAAAAACTGTTGGGTCTATTAATTTTTTACAGTCGTTTTAAGATAGAATTTTGACGAAATCAGTTATTTTATCGTTGAATACAGATTCTTTTCCATAACCTCAATCAAATTTTCAATTCTATGTACGATAATTATAATTATTATTTTTTAACTAAAGAATATCCACGCGTTTTTGTCTAACTATAATCAAAATAATATTCAGGATTTTTTTTATTTTGAAGATCATTTTTTTTTTTTTTGATTCCTAAAATAAAAAGCTACGGAACATTTTTTACCAGAACAACTAGAAAACTTCTGTATGGTTCAGTCCAAAGGCGAGCTTGAACTAAAATGAATACGTACCTGCAACAAAATAAAACGTCAAAATAATTAGAAATGTGTTTTTATCATCGATGAGGTTAAAACTAGGTATGAAAATGAAACCAATATATATATATATATATATATGTATTATGCTGTACATGAGCCGTCCAATCGATTGTCCGGCACATGGTGTTTCAACAGCATAATATTATTAGATATTATAATATTTGCAACGCGCAGACGAGAATAAATTAATAATGGACCGCGCGAATAACAATGGTGATGTATTACATTATTATTTGTGCATAATATCCATATTCAGTAACGGCGCATGCGTCACGCGTAGATTATTTGTGTACCATAATTTAGTATCGATACGGACACGGGAGGACAATATCCTGCAGCAGTACGTACGACGTACACAGTCTCGAGTAAATTTTTCAAAAAACTCGAGAAAGACAATATTCAGAATATTATTAAAGTATTGTAATTATTTAAAAGTATACATTTTGTTTTAAGTATTGAAAAAAAAAAAAAAAAAAGCCGGACGTTTATTCGCGCCACTGATATTCTTCACTCTTCGGGTCAGATACTCTTGGAGGGTGTACGGAATTGAATTTTAATGAAACGATAAATCATTTCTTCTCAATAAGACGATTCTGAACGAAGGAAGTTAATAATATAAAGAACAATAATATAGTTATCTTATTTTCAACACGCTCATCACGAGTATCTGACCCGGAAAGCGAAGAATATCCGTGGTGCGGTCGTGCGGAGTATGTCCAGGTTTTTCGTCTATACTTTACTTTACTTTACTTTTTTTTTTTTCTAATAAATAAACTATAAAGTTCGAAAAACTTTATAGTTTGATTTTAGGTTCTAATATTTTACAATTTTCATTTAATTTGTAAATTTCTCAACACTTACCCGATAATAATATTGCTGTACCAAAGTATTAATTATTGCAAGAATAATTTATTTTCCATTGTATAATTTATTTATACTCATGCCTCACTATAATAATAATAATCGTTGTCAGGCGTTAAATACAATAAATAAAATAAATAAATAGCAGGCACGAGTAGTATTACGATAATAATATAGTAGACCTCTCTCGTCGCCGGCCAGAACCGTGGCGCCGGCGTACACAATACGTAATAATATTAAACGTACCCAAATATTTCGGAATATTATATGCATGAAAACTTTTCAGAGCGATTGTCCCCCACGGGCATATTTTTTATTTCCTCGTCAAATTTATGGTGAATACGCCGGAATACCGTTTTGTTAAAGGGGTGGACTGAATAATATAATATTTCATTTGTGCGACACGAAACGCGTACGCGTAAAAGTACACTATCTTTGTCGCGAGCGTGTACGCAGAGTTTCCGATTTCCAGTACATAATTTATTGGCATAATAATATAAGATAATGTAATCGATATCTAGCCGTAACGTTTATTAATGCTTCTTAATATATATATATATATTATTATTACCTGACAAACCGCGGGAACGCGTGATGTACGTTAAATTAATATGAGGTACTGTACCGAACCGAGTTTGAAATATTTTATTTTATTTTTATGGTATGAGCCCAACAAGAAGTGTTGTTCTTAAATAAATAAAAAAAAAAAAAAAAAAAAAAAAAAAAGATAAAAAAGTCAGGAAAAAAAAAGAAAAATTTTA
>JAIPRM010014344.1:0-10820 GCA_025469315.1 Stegophylla sp. TES_Ste_2020
TTCCTTTGTTCAGAATCGTTTTACTGAAGAAATGATTTATCGTTTCTTTAAAATTCAATACGCCCGTCAAGAGAATACCACCCGTCGTGCGAAGTACACCCATCGTGCGAAGTATGTCCGGCTTTTTAAATTTGGTGTTGTTAGATAGAAAATTTTATCGAAAATATTTTGGTGTAATAAAATTTTGAGCAGACAAAAATTAAACATTTTATAAGGGTTTGATTGAAAAAAAAATCGGAGAAAGTACGGACAAATTATTATAATATTTCTAATTGACACCAAAAAGGTTGGTAGGTAATTTTTTTCCGCCATCTTATGATATAAGCTAAATACGATAGTGTGAATTAAAATCCTCGTGTATCAATAGTTTTCTAATTATTTTATTCTATTTTGAAAATTTAAATTTTCGGTTATACCTACTAAATATTGTTAGTATAACCGGGTTTCAAAGCTTTTCTTGTAGTATAATGGTCTAAGAGTCAAAAAGTCATACGAGGTACAAGTTGTAGATCACCAAAACGATTTTTTTGGTTTAGCGGGCCATAGCAGGGATTTCATTCAGGTTCTTGATAATGGATTGGGTGTTTCACGAGTACAAAATGCTCAAACCTGTTTGATAGAAACAGAGACTGTTTCTATCAACATTTTGCATCCCGCAAAACATTTTTATGGGAGAAACAATGTTTGTCGTGTCAGATAGCAATTTATAAAAAAGATATGATCAGAAAAAAAACACTGACCGGGACACAAACGGTGAGACACCTCGTATGCCTATATTAATAACAGCAGCACAGCGGTCGTGGCCGAGTTATATTCTCATTTTCCGAAGTGGTTCTGTCTGGAAATGCTGCTTTTGTAACCGTGTTATAGCGCTCTAATACACGTTTGAAGTTTATAGGAAACGACTTGTCTGGCGGTCCACCGCGTATTGCCCGTAGCCCGTTAATGCCGTCGTGCTAGACGGTTTCGCGTTGCTAAAATCGCGTAATATATTATTCGAATAGTAAAATGTCATACACCATGCACGCGTCGTACACTTTTTATGAAAAATGTATGACGAACCCTGGGTACAAAATTCAATGGCGGATTCGAGGAAAACGAACTGGTTTCGGGCACTTAAGTTTGAGGTTCATATATAAACCCTCACTAATCATGACATCTCAGCGTAAAAATATAAGTATCTAATTGCAAAGTACCAGGGTACCTCTAAAAAATAAAAATTTGCAAATGTTTAATCCTTATGCGATAATATTGATATCGATTAAAATCCGTGAGACTCAAGTCCCTCACCCAATTTTCCCTAGCTGGTCATATGACTCATATGTTAATTTTCGTATACAATTAGTACTTGTATGTATACTGTATAGTCATTAGGTGCTTTTAGGTGATGGTCAGGAGGGTAAATTGTTCTCCCTCCTGAAATGCATTTTTTTTTAAAATTGTTTGATAATTTGATTTTTTCTGCCATATTAAAAATAATATGGGAAAATCTGCGTAATTTTTTAATTATTTTAATAATATGTAATATTGTAATATGTAATTGTCATTTATAATAAATAGATAATTTTAATTTTTTTATAATATACAATATAAAATAATGAACAATTTGCACATTATTTTAATGTAGAGCACTTTTGATTTTCTGCAGAAACGAATGAAATAAATTGTATATTAATTAATAATTAACTTGCAAATATAACTACTGATTTCTCAATACACCCTTTATAAGTCTTCTATCAATGTTATTGATATTTCAAAACTTATACCTTTTTCCACTCTGATAAAATTTATATGGGCGCCATTGTAAGTAATGCACATATACCTACCTATAAGTTATAACAAAAATTGTTTGAATTACATAAAAAACAAAATAAATCCTGTTTTTAAACAAATAATATCGTACCTTGTGTTATAAAAATTCATAATGAATACTATTTTATGTAATTATTATTTATTATTCCATCAAACACGGAAAATCATAATTTATAATTAATGGTACCAACTTGCATAAAATTATAATTCATAATATTATTTTATTTTTTTGATCAACTTTATTTAAATTATTTTATTTTTCAAAAGAATAATGTAGTAAAGCTCGTAATAATTTCAAAGTAAGCCACTTAAGATCCTGTTGGACATAACACAGTCTCAACAATTCTTCTTTTTGTGGACACAATGAGAAATTTGAGCTAAACCGTGGTCGTGGTTATAACATCATCGAGCTTCTGGTGTTGAGTTAAACCGCATTCACACCATTTTATTTGACTTCATCTGGTGCATATAGAAACGAGTATTCAAACTTAATGTTGAAATAATACTTTGGTTGATTTGGGATAGATACGTACTGACTGTTCGTTTTCGATAAACAGTACTTGTGCAGTTTTCGAATAAATTAATTTGATTGTCCTTGAAAATCGCATTTATTATCAGTTCCTTTGCCTTATATTTTAGATTCAGAGGGAGCGAAGAAGCTATAGTGCTTTTACAATGATATTTATTTTTATTTTTTTACTATCGAAACACTTTTTTGTAGTAATTAGAAGTAAACTTGTCTCAAAGTTATATATAGTTACTTTTTATATCAGAAATTGGACTTTTGTGGTACTTAGGAGAGATAATTTTGAGAGACCGAAAAATGTAGTAAAATGGCATGATATATAGTAAATGAAATTTTCATGAGATCAATTTTAGTGACTTTGCCATAAATCCAAGACTAATAGGACTAAAAACTTGAAATTTTCATCCATTATTAACAATGTTGAAATATATATGAGAAATATATATATATATATATATATTATAATATATATTTTTAAAACATTTGACCACTTTTAGGATAAATGTAAAATTTTGGATTTACCTTGTATTTTGTAAAGTTTTATCTAATGTAATTTTTAATTCTTGATGTTATTAGCAGGAAATTTAACATAATCTCCCTCATCTATATGCATGTCTAATGAACCTAAAAATATCGCTTAAATTATAAGTCAACTACTGTTTTTTAAAACCATTTAAAGTTAGAATTTGTGTGAAACTGACCATCTTTATCATTTTTATTTTTCATGAAAAACGCTATAACCTTTAAAATTTAAGATACGCTCAATATTTTCTTTTATCAAAATATTCCACATTTGTTTTTTTTACACCTGGTATATTTTTCATGAAAGTTAGTATCTGAATAATTTTTAAAATTGGTTAAATTTTAGAGTTACTCAATTAAAACCTGATAATAATATCAACAAAATTAAATTTTTAAATTAAGTAAAGAAATATCATAACTTCCAAATTTAAATGCTTATAAAAAAAACAATAAATAGAGCCAAAGTTTTTAAATTTTGGTGCATAAATAGAAAACTGTACATGTAGTGTTTGTTTCTGTTTATTTGATGTGAAAGAAATTGTTATTTTATTTTTATTTTATAAGCATTATATCATAGTTAACTTAACAACAGATACACTCAGAGTTGTTTTTTTGATATCAATTCATTATTGGTTTCAAATTAAATTGATCTACGGTGCTACAACCATCGTCATATCGAAAGAGTGAAAAATATTTATGATGCCCATTTATTATTTCTCATTTTCTATAAGACACGCAAAATATTTTTTATACAAGTATTATAAGTCAATGAGTATTCATACACCAAATAATATTTTCGACCCCTTAGAAAAAAAAACAATAAGTACACAACTGTGATTTGGCCAATTTTGTGAAAACTAAAATTAAATGTTATGTACTTTCAATGTGCTAACAATCCTAAGAAGATTGAGTCCTCATGCGTCTCTTTTGACTTAAAAACTTCCTTATAACACAGTGCAACTCGAATTTTTTATCATAAACCTTTATTTAATTTACAAAATAAGGAGTAATCTATACTTCACATCAAGGGTATTCTTTTATCTTCAGGTGAAATGCTTTTAGTTGGTATATTGAATAAAACTATTTTGAATATATTAGATACTTATATTTGAAAATCAATAGCTTATAATATATTAATAACAAAGTAATAAATATTACTCTTTAATCTTCAGTTTCAGAGGTATTGGTACATTTTTTCCTTTGAGCATCACATTTTGCTATATGTGGCAAAACTGCTTCTTCTTTTAATATAGTTGTTATACAATAGCGACATATCCAAACTGTGCCAAATATAGTGTTATGCTTGATTTGCATTGATAGTGGACAAATCTGTTCAGGTGCCGTCGTCACCTGACTGTCGTCATTCTTACATGATTCAGAATTCATAAATGGATTTTTTGGCATTATTGAAGAAAAACAATACTGTGGACAAATAAAATTAAATAAGATTTGATATTAGTATTTAGTTTTAATTATTATGACACAGTACCAGAAGAAGTACACAAATTATTACTTGGGGTTATGTAAATGTGTTGAAAATTAAACAATAAATATAAAAAAATTGTACAATAGAATCCTGAAGATTGACTATACATAATATAATATATTGTAGTACTATATTTAATGCTTGACTTGAAGGGGAACAGCCGTCGTCTTTATATTAAAATAATTAAAATCAGGCTTGTCCTACATTTTTATCTTGGGCAAGCCTTTGAATTAATGTACCTTTATAGTTTATTTAAATAGTGTTGTTTATTATAAAAAACGTTAAGAGTTCAGCTTTAAAAAAACTTGATTCTTATCTTATAAGCTTAATTTATCAAACTTATTAAATAAGGAATAGTTACTAAATATTATGACTTGTCTTGTGAACTCAATTAATAATTGCTTATGAACATGTGAAAAAATTAAATTTTTTCAACTTATAATGATCAAAAGTAATATGTTTATAATTTTTAACGAAAGCTCTAGTTTACAAATTGATTAGTTTGAAAAACAAATAATGTGATATAAAATAATATTCTTATATACAACCATTATTTTATATTAGTTTAGATTCTGAACAAAGCGAAAAAGCTATTGTTTTTACAATAATGTTTCCATTTTTTCTTCTGTAAAAAATTTTTCCTATGGAAAACCTAATTGCCTCTAATTAGTACTTGAAAGAGATCAATTTTTTAATTTCTCAATTTTTCAATATTTTGGGGGGAAAGACTGCCCCAAATTTGACAAAAAGACAAAGAATTTATCATTGTTTAATCCAACCTTTTTGGAAATTTAAACATAGATAAACAGTAATATGAGAAACATTTTGGCGCAAGAAAATTTTGAAAATGTGAAAAAAAATTATTGACATTTTTCTAAACACTTATTTTTCTCATAATTTTTCCCCCTTTTCTTTATTACTTAAAAAAAAGACATCAAAAGTATAGGCAAGCAGGACTTTCGTTGCACCACGGACATTTTTCGTTCTTTAGGTTTGATATATTTAGTGGGTGCATTGAAAACGACAAATATTACTGTTCTTTATATTGTTAACATCCTTTGTTCAGAATAGTCTTATTGAAGAAAACATTTATCGTTTCATTAAAATTCTACGCGTGCAACAAAATTATCTAACACGAGAAGCGAAGAATATTGGTGATGCAAAGTATGTCCAGTTTACTTGTCTATACTTTATTTTACTTTTTCTTTTTTTCTTTCTTTGTTTTGGGCTTAGTATTTAGGGCTCCAATACTGACACAGTCCACAATTAGATGTAGTGTGGAATACACACTAATGTATATTTTGAAAAATGAGTGAAAAAAGGATATTTATTTATTTATATAATTCATACGGACACAAGGCCCAATTACAATAAAATTGTTTATCTTATTATTCACAACTAAGAGCTAAATTCACATTAATTTTAAATTCATAAAAACTGTTAACAAAAGGATCAATATTATACATATTAGCTAAACTCATTAATCGGTGCATTTTTAACTAATTGAGTACTTGCCAAAGACGAATAAGATAAATTAACATTTCTTAAATTAATTTTAGGTATTTTAAAACTAATCATATAAAATAATTCAGGAAATTCAATAAAATTATTAAGTAATTTATATAAGAAAAATAACTTCTTCCTTCTTATTTCTAAAGTGTTCAAATTTAAACACCGAGTAATGGCTCATACAATGTATGTGCTTCTCTCTCTCTCTATATATATATATTACATTTAATAGAAACAAATCTTAAAAATCGGTGTTGGACAGCCTTTAATTCTTTAATTAATCCTAACTGATGTGGTGCCCAGAGAGTGGAGTTATATTCGAGACAAGATCGGACTAGTGCACAATATAATGATTTTAGTGCGTTAATATTTGTGAAATTTTCACAGTGGCGTCTTATCCTAACTGTCTAGATCAGTGTTTCTCAAAGTGTGGGTCACGACCCACTGGTGGGTCTCGAGTCAACTTTTGGGGGGTTGCAAGAAATTTGTTTAATTATATAAATTCTCAAAAAATTACGTTTTTAACCAAACTTCACTGTAAAAATGATGAAGTGACACATTTGCATATATTTCTAAAATTTTATTCATTTTAAACCAATTAGTTAATGAATTAATAAAGTATTAATTTAATTTTGATTTTTAAGAACTAACTTTTTATTCTAATAATGTAAAACCATGGGGGTCGTGATAGGTTTTTGAAGAAGAATTTGGGTCGTGGTCCTAAAAAGATTGAGAACCACTGGTCTAGATGCTTTATTAATTATTTTAGAAATAAGAGTATTAAAAGTAAAGTTTGATTCAAAAACAATCCCTAAATCTTTAATATTTATAACAACCGGTAAGTTAACATTAGAATTTTGGTATTGAAAAATTATAGGATTTTTATTTCGGTAGAAGGAAATACAATTACATTTAAGGTATATTTAAGGTCATTTCGTTATTTGAGCACCAGCTAACCAGTGTCTATATCTATTTGTAGTAAATATGCATCATTAATAGATTTTATAAAACCTATAAATTTACAATCATCAGCAAAAGAAAATAATTTAGCAAAACGTAAGCAAAAATTGAAATCATTTATGAATATATTAAATAGAAGCGGAGAGAGATGTGATCCTTGAGGGACACCAGATGTAATACTAATTGGATACGAAATTTTTATTATTTGAATTCTGTTAGTTATGAATGATAAAAACCATGATAACAATGGATTATTTATACCAATAGAATTAAGTTTCTGTGATAGGTAGTAGAAAGTGATTAACTCTGTCAAACGCTTTTTCGAAATCCGTATAGATTACATCCGCCTGGTAACCCTCATTGATGCATTGTAAAATATTATGATAAAAAGTAATTAAATTAGTAGTAGTAGAATGATTTTTACGAAATCCATGTTGGCTAACGTACAGAATATTTTTAAATAGAGGATTACCTAATTTTTTTAGATATTAAATCTTCAAATGTTTTTGGTAGGACAGAAGTAATAGATATAGGTCATTATTTATTCGCATCAGATAAATTACCTTTTTTTGGAATTGGTGTAACGTATGAAGTCTTCCAATATTCTGGATAAGAACCCGAAGTAATTGATAGATTAAAGGATATTGGATTGGAGTAATAATATAATCTATACAGGATTTCAAGAACTGGACTGATAAGAATACAAACCTATTTGTGAAGAGCTTTTTAGTTTAATGAGAGAATAGTATACATCATTAAACGATATGTTAATATTATTAATATTAATTAGATTATTAGAATAAAAATTACAGTTATTTATTGACAACTTAGATTTTACGTATACCCTGGAAAAATGTTTGGTGAATAAATTAACTTTATCCTGGCCGTTATCAGCACATTGATCATTCAAATTAATAGTTTGAGGTAAAGAGCCAATAGATGATTTTGATTTGATAAAATTCCAGAATAATTTATCGTTGTTGCTGATTAAGTTTTGAATGTTTTTTAAATAGTTGTTATATTCTAATCTACTTTTATTTTTGCATATTTTACGAAGATCTGAAAAGATCATATAGCTTTGATTATTACGCAATCTTTTGAAATTTAAGTGGGCTATTTTTTTTTTGTTTAGTAAGAATTTTTAATTCTTTGCTAAACCAACTTTATATTTTCATGAATAATAGGTGTGAGTAGGAATATAATCATTTATCATCTTATAAATGATATCATAGAATTTATTAATGGCTTGATTTAAATCTAAATTAGAAAATTCTAAATGCCAATTAATAGATTTTAAATCATTATTTAACGAAACGTAATCTCCATTCATATAATCCAAGTAAGTTTTATTGGAGGATAGTAAATCAGGTTTATCAATTTGGAACGAAATACTAAGAGGTGGATGGAATGGGTCAATAGGAAGCAAATTATCTGTTTCAATAACATTTAAGTATACTGAGTTACTGAATACGAGATCTAATAATTTATTTTTATAGTTAAATGTGAAGTTAAATTAGGACAAGTGTAAATAATTTAATGAGTTGATAAACGGAGCTTCAATTGAGTTCAAGGTGCATAATGGAACTATAATATTATTGTCATTATTTTTCCGAGACGATGAAATATTTGGTAAATTAAAATCACCTAATAAAATAATATTTGAAGAAGGGTACCTATTTGCTATATATTTCTTCTAAACTATTGATGAAAAGTTTATAAATATTGTAATCTGAATTAGGTAATATGTAAATAGAACTAATAATATGATTTTTTGTTTTAAACGTATTATAACATTGAGATGTTCAACTGTTCAAGTGATATGATGGAAACATATTATATAACCCATTTGGTTGTGCGACTCAGTAGTTAAATGTCATGCTCTGTCGTTTGAAGGTATTTTTCTGTACCTGTAATGGTGCGGACTGTGTCATTATATTGGATCCATCAACAATCGCTAAGTAGCGAAAAAGTGTTTAGTATTATATAGTATACAAACAAGGGTAATACTTACTTCAAGTGAAACGGCGAAAAAGATGTCAAAATAAATTGCCGGACAACAATTCAATAAATCTCATTAACAATCGACGATGAACAATGACAAGGAGCATTCCATAAGTCACATTTCATAATATGTTGATATCTACATCAGTGTAGCCATATTTCAAAAATCTAAAATTCATTCTTAATAAATGAAATAATCTTATATTATGATATTATTATGATACATTGACGATACCGGCCGTGTACCAGCCATGGTTTAAGATAAACAGGTTAAGAAATGCAGCTGTAATTATTGAGGCCTATTCGGCCAATCCTCCGAACCCAGTGAGATTGGTACCTAGCGCCCCATGCGGTAATATCTAACTTTATTTTTATTTTTCCATGATACTTTTTGAATTTTTCTATGTATTTTAACTTGACCGGTAAATAATATAACATTTAAAGATGATAATATTATGTAATGTTTTTGTTTTCATTGTTGATGTTATAATAATTATGTACCTGTTTATGTAATATGTTTCCAAAATCCCAATATAATATTATAAATAACCTAGGATAACTAACATGAATGAATTAATTGAAAAATAAATGTTCTGCCAAATTGACATGTGTCTACTAATTCTGTCTAAGTATAACAAATTACAAAACTTTATTTTTTTACATAAATACATTAATAACAATTATAATACGGATAATATAAAACATTTATTAATACATAATACCTAACTGGGTACAAGTTTTGAAAGTTTTTTTTTAGCTCTATTTATTTTATTTAATTTTTGATTTTCTATGTATGTAAATTGCCTCATACGCATTGTTATATACATAGTAAATATATTTGTGATCATTTCATATTTATGAATTAAACATGAAAATATCAGAGTTGTTACATGAAGAAAAAATTCATTATAAGTATTTTCAAACACAGTATTTGCATGTTTACAAAAGCAAGTTTCCAATACTTTGAGTATTTTGTATAAATTACCATTAGGATGAGTTGAAAATCCTTTATTTTTTAAATTTACCAACTCTGATTCCATACCGAAGTTACCATCATTCTTTAAATTTTTTATACATACTTTACAATTAGATTTTTTGCAAATTCGTCTAGCTAAGTACCTGCAGATTTAATTAAAAATTTTAGACATTTCTGTAAGAAATAATATTAAAAATTAATCTTTACCCTCCTAAATAGTATACCACACATTCAAAAACTGAACTTTTTGTATAATCATGCTCTAAAAATATGTCTTCACAGTCCCAGTTCTCATCTTCAATTATCAAGTCTAGTTTATTCTTCATGTTTTTAATTTTTTCTTCGCGCAATGTTTCATTTGAAATAGTTTTAAAAGTCGCAAATTTCAAGTATTGGTTTTTGGACTGAATAGTAAGTAAATAAATATATGATGTACTAATTATAGGTCAAATGTATCCATTAAAATTAATTACCTTCATCAATTGTACAGTTACCATTCTTAGGTGGTTTTACTAGAGAAGATACAGCCAACATTCTGTACAACTGCAAAAATGTCGGCTTAGACGGGTGGTCATTAGGACCAGAAACTTGACGTATTACACCAAAAAATTTCTTTAAATAATACATGTTAGTAAGTCTAATCTAAAATTAAAAGCCAGTCATTTTTCGTACCATGGGTGTCCTTCGCTCCTCAGATGAGACTTGATGGATGTGTTAATATTTTAAAGAAACGATAAATCACTTCAATAATAAAATGATTCTTAAGCCGCGTCCACACCTAGATACATTTGTCACCGACATTGTTGTCGACAAAATATGAACAAATGTTTCTAACAATGTTGCCGACATAAATTTAAAACACGCACGTCCAGACCTAAGTAAAAAATTTATTAAACATTTATTCTTTACCAAAATGTCGTTCGAGAATGACGATGCGATCGCTGCTGCTGCTGCTTGCGTAATTTTATGTTTGAAATCAAAAAAAAAAAAAAGATTTTGGGTTCGTCCAAGTCTTTTAGCAAAAAAAC
>JAIPRM010014345.1:0-10820 GCA_025469315.1 Stegophylla sp. TES_Ste_2020
CAAAAAATGACCTCTTTAAAGTACAATCTAAAGGAGAATCCGGTTTCAAAAAGTTATTGATCGAAACTTTTGGACAAGTATTTCTATACGAAAAAGTGTTAACAGAAAAAAAAAAAAGAAAAAAAAATAAATAAACATCATTGTAAACACACTAGCTTCTTCACTTTGTTCAGAATCTAAAATATTGCTCAAGTGCGGATCCAGAAATAATTTATAAATCAATAGAACTGAACACTAATAGCAGCTAACTACTAATCACACACCTTAATATAAATCTCTATGTAAAATAAATTATATTATTCTATATCTCAATTAGAAGAAAAAAAAAAAAAACATTACCGTAATGATCTACTCGGTTTATTTTACGTTTTACATTCCGAGTGGGGTGAGAAAAAGCTAGTGTTTTTTTTTTAAATAATTATGTTTATTTTATTTTGTCACATCATCAATATAGTTTGTTGAAAATTTTGGAAAAACTACTCAAACGTTAACAGAAACGCCTTTAGAGTTTAAAATTGATTTATTATTTCTTTAAAATTTAATACGCCTACAACTCCCATTTAATGATCGAACAGAACCAATGGTGAGAAATTTAATATGATATACAGTTTTTTTGTAGTGAATATTTATCTACCTACACTTTATTGCATTTCAATTCATCCAAGTGTGGCAAGCGATCGCGTTAAAATATATCATATTTTTTTTAGTCAGTTAATAATTTCGTTTTTAATTTTGTATTTGTGTGGTTCAAGTGACAGGAGGTGCTCGAGCACCCATAGCCCCCCCCCCTCGCCTCTGAATCCGTGCCTGAATTATTGCTCGTGAACCCGAAGCTCACGGTATCGCAAAAATTCGATTCCACCTATTGCTCGCTTCGCTCTTAATCTAAATTAACTAAAAGCTAATAATTATTCTCTTTGACGTGGCACGGTCGTCAAAACAAAATACCGTACCCGCAGCATTAACTCTTTGTCTTCGACCTTGATTTGATTTTTTTTTTTTCGTAGTTTTGTGATATATGCCCTGTTAGATAGGGCGCTTTCCATTAACGCACACACACGATTCAATACACTGTACACGAAACCACGCGCTGATTTAAATAAAAAACCAGCAGAAATTCAAATATACGATTATTGCGTAGTATCCGTTTAAAATCGCATAAAATCAATGTTAAAATAATATTTGTCTTAAAATAAATAAAATCAGGTAAATACGAATATATTTTGTTCGAATTTAAATATAAAATATTTGTGAAATTGAATATTACACGAGGGTGATAGCATATAACTTTTATTTTTTTATTTATTTTTATTGATTCTCGACAGATTATAAAGCAGTTTTTTATGAAAAAAGTTTCTCGAATTAATTTTAAAAGTCATTCAAGCGTCTTGAATAATTTTAATTCTGTAAAAATCTGTTTTTTTTTTTTTTTTAATTACTAACAACCAAGTCGTGCTTGCGATTTACATTGCTCTAACCATGATAGAATAAAACACATTATGTTATTATTATTGTGAGGTGAAGTATTTTTTTCTCATTTCTTTAATATATATATATATATATATATATATTTTTTTTTTTTTTTAATTAGCACTCCCATCTTCAGTATCCCACCTGAAGACCGAAGAATACCTATGGTACAAACTGTATAACAGGCTTGTTTTCAAAAATCTTTTTATTTAGTACAAATTTTAGATTATTTTATTATAATTTTATAAGACAAGCTTTTGGAAATATGACTATTACATATTAATATATTTTATTCACGATTTTTTCGACAAAATATAAAAACGTAATTGATTCGAAGGATTTTAATTATTATTATTATATTTTATGTGTCGAAAATCGCTCCTCAACGTGAATCTTTCATTTGCATTATTTAAATTTTTCATTTAATTCTTTCATTCGTTTTCAGGTAGTCGGTATACTGCAGTTACGTTAACTACTGAACAGCGTATGAACAATAAAGCGTATTCCAAAATCGCGGTAAAGCTACTTACAAAAAGTTTATTTTGGAATTATTACAGGGTTAAACGGAATTTATATAAGGTATGACGATTTATGAATGTTCTTATATACCGTATATATATATATATATATATATAATAATGTTCCGGTCAATAACTTTTTTTGGGAAACTTTTCCGCGTTTAGCTCAAAATAATATTATGTAATAACGGCTACACATCTGAAATAGTTTTTTGTATTTTTTATAAGAGAGCTTTTTTTTTTTTTTAAGGCTTTATGTTTTTCATAAATTTTAACTGCTACTTTGAACTTAATTTTCTGAAAGGGTAAATACGTTTTTGAACATTTTCACACAGATTTATTTATTTTTTTTTTTCATTTTAGGTCAATGGGGTTCGAGAGTTATAAAACATTATATTTTATACGAGTTTAAAGTGCACACAGCGTACAGTGGTGGTTACAGAGGAGAGGTGAAGTGAAGTGATAAACGCTTTTCCTCTCCCTTAGGCTTATTTTAATAAACCTTATCGATTTTTAATAATATTTACCACAACACTTTTTCCGTGGGATGACAATATTATTATAGTCAAACATCAGATATTAATTTTTAACAATATAAACGATATAATTACATAAAGATTAGAATATTTAGAATAGACACGGAAATGGGCACTTTTAAATTGATTTATTTTGTATTACACATATATATATATATATTTTAAATATAGATGGGTCAAGGAGAGGCAATCTTAGTCCCTAAGATAATTTTTTGAGAGGTCAAAGAGGTCAAAGTTATTTTGCTCTTCTATACAATATTTCAATTATAACTAAGAAGAAAAAGCAAATCGAATTTGAAAACATTTTAAATTTTAAACACAGCCACACGCTGTAATATTTAATAATAATAATATTGGAGTTGTCCACTTGTAGTAAGTACTTGAATGATATATATTATAAATTTTACATAACTGTATTTTTATAATAATTAAAGACTAATAGACCTGGGAGCCAGCGCTTATTTTCCATGTTGCCAACTATTAATAATATAGTTATCTATTTAGAAAACATTTTTAACATAGACTAATCAATCAAATATAGGCGCATCAATTCGACATGGTCTTGCGTGAAAATAAATTATTATTTGATTAAAAAAAAAAAATAGTATTGAAAATTTTTTATTTATAACCTCATAATATTGTCATACTTAAATAGTGAATTAAAATGAACACAGGAATAGGTTACATAATATATTAATAATATTATGATAAATTTCTAAAACGATACCGAGTATAATGTAATGATTTTAGATTCTGAGTAGAGCGAAGAAGCTTATGAATTTACAATGATGTTTATTTTTATCCCCCATTCTGTAAACATTTTTGCGTATAGAAATGCTTTAATCCAAAACCTTCGATCAGTCACTTTTTCAATCAATACTCGGCTCTAAATTGTACTTTATACTTGACATTTTTCGAAATTTACATTTATTTCAAAGCGTTGACACTTGTCACTTCGATTGTTCGGTTTCAATATATAGCAGTTTGCTATATTATTTTTTATACATTTTGATACAAAAAAAAAAAAAAAATACGAATATTAATGCCCTTCCTATAATTTACTCCAACTTACGCCATTGTAAGCATTCAATAGAGTTTAGTTTTTTAGGAATCGATTAAAAACAAATGATAATCGAAAGCGTTAATAGGCACTACCAATTATTGAATAAGACTAAAAATTTGTTATTGGAAAAATTTTAACTGCCCCCTCCCCATCCCTCCTTCGTTGAATTATTGACTCGACCACTACTGACGGTAGAGCTGTGCTCCTCCAGTGTGTGTGTGTGTGTGTGTGTGTGTGTGTGTGTGTGTGTGTGTGTGAGTGTTTATAACATTTCAAAAAAAGTATATTCATCCCAACAACACCATTTAAGAGTTGAAATTTTAAAGTAATTTCACGCCATACTGTCGGTGTGAACCTATTATAGTGGTCGTCCGTGCCACGTGGGTTTGCTTACATTTTCAATTTAGTATTTTTTTTTTACTGTTTTTATCGAGTGCGAACGACGATAAAACCGCTATATTTATTTTATCGCAACCAGGCCGCCGCCATAGGCCGTATAAAGTATGCTCTAAAAATATATATATATATATATATATATATGCATTGTATACTGGTAGTAATAAACAAAATCAACTTATTTCACAGAGGCCAAAGGTTCGTAAATCTGTTGATCATAAGGATAAAATCGAAAAAGATCCGCGAAAAAACTATGAAACGTAACCCGAATGAATCAGAGAACAAATCCGATAGGAAGTTGGGAGGGGAGGGGTACAATAACTCCACGCTCATACGAATTAACACAACATGTTCTCGAGAACAAATTTTGGCTTGATAAATTTAAAACTTAAAAACACGATATCAAATAACGTTGTCTATAAAATATATTTTATACTGAATGTTGGCTCTTGTACGTTTTAAAAGTCGAATTTGAACGTTTAAATTTCCATTAAATAAAAATAAACATTGAAAACAAAACTGTTTTCATTCAAATCTAAATATTTGTCTACCTTTATCACTGGATTGTCGTTTTATGGAATTGGAGGGTATATTTTGATGAGGACATCTATATGTACACTAGGTGAATGATTTGAGAGCAAATTTGATATTTTGATGGGGCAAACATATACCGGTGTTATTAATTTTTAGTCTGAAGCGAATGCCGCAGTGACCACCAGTGCTCTTAAATTACATCCTCGCGTGTTCTCTCTTCGA
Organism: Stegophylla sp. TES_Ste_2020; assembly: GCA_025469315.1. Lineage (NCBI taxonomy): Eukaryota > Metazoa > Arthropoda > Insecta > Hemiptera > Aphididae > Stegophylla > Stegophylla sp. TES_Ste_2020. The sequence continues at coordinate 4,740 of JAIPRM010014345.1, forward strand.
GGTTCGAAAAGGTCATATGAACCGCGTTTGTATCGTTTTTCTTCCATTAATTTTGTCCTCTCTAAAATTATCCACGTCGTTTCCCGCCACTAGTCTTTTGATGTAACGCGCATCACAAACGAAGGTTTTTTTTTTATCTTATTATTATTATTAATATTATTATTACCTACGTCTGGTTGTACTTATTTTAATGATATATATTGTCAAGTCACCGGTACGAGTTCTGATTTCGCGTTGTCCATTCATTATCTGCGATTTTCTTTTTCAACTTTTGTAGTGTCACACAGAATCACATATAGTTTTAAAAATACGTAATTATAACATCATGTCGAACATCACTCGCGTGGTACAGATAAGAAGTTTATAGATTGGTGTGGGTCAGATACTCTTGTAGAATTTAAAAAAAAATAATAATAAATTATTTCTTCATTAAAACGATTCTGCGTAGAGCTTCGGTTTATAGAATGCAATTTTAGAAAAAAAAATATTAAGTTTATTAATATAACAAAAAAAAATAATAATAATTGTATTTTCCTCTACCTGTTTTATATTTCATTATTAACTGAGAAAAGTAAAAAAAAAAAAAAAGAAAAAATTATTAGAAAAATTTCCACTTTCTTTTTTTATATTTACAAAATTTTCTCGCACTAAAATATTCTTCATATTATCCTCTATCTATATTTAAATTTTCATAAAGTTTGGATTAAAAGAAGATTGTTTCTGAGTGTATGTTATAAAAATTCTTAGAAATTTCTCCCAAATTTCGAGAAAACTATTCGGAATTTCGAAAAATGACCTCTTTACAACACCAAATTGAAGCTGGTCGAAACTTTTGAACAAGAATCAACTTTTTTCGTTTTGAGCGAACTCGTTTCCAACTCAGCACTGATTTTTTATCTACAAAATGAAAATTTCTCGTCACAAGGTGTTATCAATGTGCACTTAAACGCATCTAATACATACGTACATAGTTAAAATATTTTTATCATTTTGGTATTGATTTTCACCACTAACCCACCGCTGACGTGTTTATTTTGATTTTGTTGATTAATAAATTGTTTTAATTTCGAGCAACAGAAGTGTTACGAAACAAGAAAAAACCCTATAAAAAAATTGTAAAACGCGTATACGCGGTAAAATATTTCAAACAAATTCCGACTTCTATAACTGTGAAATATTTTGAAGCTAATATAATACACAGATTTTCAGCGGAAGTGTGTTTTTGACAAAGCTTGGAATTTTGAAATCTTGATATTTTCGATTTCGATTTTCAAGCGTCTTTTCGTGTCCAATCGAATCCCATCCTTAGTCAAACGAAAACACGAATGGACGATAATTATTATTATTATTATTACTATTTTATTTTTGTCCCCTTTTAAACTGTATAATGAGGGAGAAAAAAAATATCTGTTGTTACATTTCATTTAGACACTTTAATAAACGGGGTGTCCTCCGGTGCGGGGGGGAACCGTTTCGAGAGTGGCCTAAGTGCTGCTCCGGAACACACCCGTCTCGTCGGTGCCGGGTAGGCGGTGCATTAATATAATAATAATAATAATACGCACTCACGTCATATTATGATGTGTGTGTACCGTTGAATAATAATTACACGTGGCCTCTACAACAGACACGTCATTGTGAACATTGAAATAACAATAATAATTATTATTACGCGGACCTACTGTCAAAATTCGATATCGCAAAATATACCGATCGAACGTCCCACTCCCCCCCACCCTCGTAACGTCCTTTTGTTACGTTTTCACAAAATAAACATTTTCCCCCTATTGGCTGTTATAGATTTCGGGAACGCGATTATTAAACAGACGGCGCGGCGGTAAAAAATGTTACAAAGGGACTTCCGACAGTTTTCAAAATTTTTCACTGGTGAGAGAAAAAAATCGTCTAGGTTACCAAAAACTGTATTTTTATTTTTATACTGGTGGCAGTGGATTACACACCTATACTGTATAATACATACTTTGGGTTTCTTAACAAAACATATTTTAATTTATACAGTATGATAAAATTGAAATCGTTAGTGTACCATCAAGTGGTTAAAACGCAGGTATATTATATTTTAAACGACAATTAATTTAAATGGCAAAAAAATAATTTTTATTATTTTAACCGATAAAAAACAATATTTAAACATTATATTTGACATAATAACAATATTTCACGATTCGATCAACTATATTTTATAATGTTATATTCACATTTAAATCATTAAATCACTATTGACTGTACTCAGATTGAATTAAACAAAATAATACTATAATCAATATTATTGATAACAATGGACAAGATATGATATAACTAGTGATGTAAGTGGGAAATTTCTGCTCTTTGGAAATTTCCCAGAGAAATTTCTTAGTAAAACCATTTGAATAATAGTTTTTGTTAACGTAAATGTTGTTTTGATAAGACATATGAGAATAGTAGAGTACACAAGTATATAGTTATTTTGTATAAATATAATAATATGTAAATTGTAAAGTAATAAGCTTTTTAATTAATCGCATGATTTGTTAGAAAAAATATATAAATAATATTTATATGAATAACTATGTTATATTGAGTATTATTTTATACACATTTCAGAAATTTCATGAAATTTCTCAAAAATTAAATTTCTGAAACTTAACATCTCTAGGTACAACGTTTGATTAATATTATAAACAATAATTACGTGAACATATTAATTTGTATTTTGTAATGTTAAATAAATTCGAAGAATTATTATAGAAGCGGGACAACCTTCTAACATTAAATTAAAAAGTTATCGTTCTATATTACATCATTTCTAGTCACAAAAAAAGTCTCTTTTCAACATTAAACGATAGCTGTACATAATATTATTATTTATATGAATGTGCAAAAAAAAAAAAAATGTATTTTCAGTAAAAATGTAGAAGTCCCTTTTTAACATTTAGCGATTCATATTAGATTCCGATTAGGACAAAAACCGACATTACCCCCGCCTCCGCCGACGACGAAAGTCTATTCGCTGTCCGGTGACTCTTTCCCCCCCCCTACCGGACAAAATGTAAATTATTTCGTAATCGCTGTGACGTCACACATCGTAAGTATGTCACGACAACAATCGCGTGTCGAATGGTGAAGTGAATCGTAATTTATCGATTTCGGTTTTTTTTTTTTTAAGTAATCCCAACTGCACGGAAATAAAATATGTTTGAACATATTACACTATGCACACGTGTAATACGTTATAATATAGAGCCGGATCTAGGATATTTGACGCCCGGGGCAAGTGAAAATGCAGCGCCCTTAACTGTGCACTCCATATGTGGAGCTGGAGAGCCCGTCCTTGGTGGAAGGGGGGGAGTGTTCAAACACGATTTTTTTTTTTTCTATAATAGTAATAATTTTCATGAACATTCAATGAATTTTAAGATATTATTATCTATCTCAAACGAAAATACATAGGTATATAAATTCCTAATTAATATATTAATTTTCAAATTTAAACATTTTAAATGAAAAAAAAAAAAAAAAAATTGAAACACTTTTAATATACCAAAACCAAACTTTTTTGATTTTTCATAAATTTAAGATCGCCCTCGTACCGACGACGGCACCCGGGGCATAACTAACCCATTTGCCTCCCTCCCTAGATCCGGCACTAATTGTATGATATTATATGATTTATTTATTAAATTTTATGAATTCGGTAAATTAGATCGACCAATAAACCACGGAATTAACGGTAAAAACAGTGAAAAAGATCGTGAAAACACTAGCTTCTTCACTTCGTTCAGAATCTAAAATAAGTTCAGTCTTTTTGATTCGTCGACAATATTGCGTAACAATACAGTGTCACACTAATTTCGGTTGCTGTCCAAAAGTCGGAAACACGACCTGAAGTCGTGAGCAATAACGAGGGGGCGTAAGCCCCGACCGGGTCTTTAATTTTCAATTCCTAGTGATGAATTCGTAGAATAACTCTTTGGGTGTAGTGTGTATGTGTGTGTGTGTGTGTCCGCTCGCATGATACGACGTGCACGTCGTGTACGTCCGAAGGAGTGAAATTATTTCTATCCCGTTTTACGTAGGGGTTAAAATAGGAGTTATCCAATTCATCCGTCGTACATTAGTGTAACATAGGGTGACCCATACGTCCTGTTTTATACAGGATTGTCCTTTATTTCGGCTCTAGGTCTTGTTGTCCTGATAAACTTCTCTCGAGACATTTTATTGTCCCGTAAATTCAAGTCTATCCCATATTAATCCCGTTTTTTGACTTGCTGTTGATTTAAAATTTTTGAAATTTTTGAAATGAAATAACTGAATAAAATAATACAAGAATCTAGAAATCTAGTGGATACCATTAAATAAATTATAATAGTAAAATGAATTTACAAGTTTTTTTTTTTTTAGAAAGGATAGTATACAATATATATAAAATACAATATATAGTATGATAGTATACACGAATAAAGGATTTGAAGAAAGTTTAAAAAGTATCGATTTAGTTTAATTATGTTATTTTATGTTTTTCAAAATAATATTTTTATGTGTTTAAATTTAATCCATAACAGGTAGTTTGAAAATTGTACTTTTTCACGATTCAAAAACATAATATATATATATATATATATATATATATACTTTTTTATTTAAAAATATTATGAAAAATATTTTTGTCTTGTATTTTAGTTTCTTAAATATGGTCACCCTATTTTAAAATGACTTATTTTTGGTCTGTGTGATAGTACAGCGAGGTCAGACAGAGGTAATCAGCATCGATACGATAATTGTGATAAAATCAATGCTATAAAATCGTATGTAATGAATAATTATTAATTTAATCATGTACTTACTAATTCGTAAAAAATGTCAATAACGTGACTTTTAGAGGTAAGTTTAAATTGAAGCTTTCACTGTCTACTTTCACTATTCAATCCTCCTCGCTAGTCTTCCGTTCCCCTTGGGTAGTTCTTACGGTTCTGAGGGTTTGATATCTACCTTTTTGCGAGACACTGACTTAAACGAATAAAAATAATGATCTACAGTTTTTAGTTATCCTACATATTTTTATAATATTCTATAATCAAGTCGATTTGTATCGAGCTCAAATTTAGAATAACCATTTTAGTTTATATTAAGGATAAAATTTTGAGTTAAAAAAAAAACAAAAACAAAAAAAATGTTCTACTTCATAGTTTTATTAAAACAATATTATTGATGGTTCTGTTAACTGTCAAAAATTAATTATTAACAAAAACTCGTCTAGTCAAAGTGCCCTGATGGTAAATAAGATTAAAAAAAAAAAACACTTTACTACCCCCATTCCCAAAAAAATTCACTCACAGGCCAAAGTGGAAAAGCACAAAATCTACAACCTTTCACGTGCTCAACGTACCATTTATAATACATCAGTACACCTCCCACCCTCTCCCCAATGTTATGTGTAGAAATTTCGACTTGATAGTCCCTAAACGACGACAATGACTGATTGGACGAACAAGGAGATATTATTAACATGCACACGTATGTCGTAAACTTACCAACAGAACGCCGCCGCCGGTGTTTACACACATAGTCAAAACGCTGCGATAGCGTGTGTACAGGGTTTTTGGACTACAAGTGCGCCAGTCAAAAGAGTTAATTATATTATATTTTAGTAAGTTTAACGTTTCAAATAATAAAATATCGCTTATGCGCAGAATATTGTACAGAACGATCACTGATTACAAATTATATTGTATACATATTACAATTAATAATAATAATTATTATTAAGTTCATTGTTATTACAAAATATGTATATTATGGAGCATCCTTTATTGCTCCATTATCAACTGAGAACTGAAAAAAAAAAAAAATTAACGAGAGAAAAAGTCACATGTTAAAAATTTTCTTTCGACAAACTATTTTCAATATAATTTTTTTCTACAGTTCATTTTTCAAAGAAAGTTTGGATTAAAAATAAAAAAAAAGCCGGACATACTTCGCACGATGGGTGTACTTCGCACGACGGGTGGTATTCTCTTGACGGGTGTATTAAATTTTAAAGAAACGATAAATCATTTCTTCAGTAAAACGATTCTGAACAAA
>JAIPRM010014346.1:0-10819 GCA_025469315.1 Stegophylla sp. TES_Ste_2020
TCCGGTTCTATAAAGATACTGATCGAAACTTTCGGACAAGTATTTCTATACGAAAAAGTGTTTACAGAAAGAGAAAAAAAAATAAACATCATTGTAAAATCATAAGCTTCTTCACTTCGTTCAGAATCTAAAAAAAAAAAAATAAAAATCAATGGCTGTGCTGATCAGGATATCCGTCTTCCGATGCCGCCGCCCGAATAAACTGTCAAACGACATAATAATTCGCGTGGATGCACACGACGTGTACATCGCGGTCTGGTCGATTTGTGCTTTTGAGTTCTAGTCCGTTGGCCACGTGTGGCGACGGCGACGTGTGACGTGTGCGAAATAACCTTTCGCCGCCGTATGAATCTCATCAGATTCCGCTTACTTTTCATTAATTCCATTCACAGGGATCCCCGCACCCGCACACGCGTATCGCGTTGCATACTGATTACGCGGTGGCGGCCAGCATCCCTTCAGTACCAGCACGACACATTCACATCAATCTTCTGCCGCCAAATCTGATGTGTGTGTGTGTGTATGTATGTGCGCGCGTTCACAATCCTGTGTGTATAAACATCAGTGATAAGGCATTTGCAACTTTTTTCCTATTGCTTGGATTTGTTGCTAAGTAAGTTTCAAACTTGTTTCATACAAGTTCGAATTGAAATCTAGAAGTTTTTGCAGTTTTTGGCATTTTTTTTTTTTTTAATTTGAATGTAATTTCGCTTATTTTCTTTATTTGTAATGCGATTTTAGATACTTTTCAGTGTTATTTATGTAATTAAGTTATTTTGAGCTTTGTAATGGGTGACGCGCCGAAATATCTATTGATTTTTTTTTTTTTTATTAAGCTCCGAATATATCATATTTTCCGCCTCATACAATTATAATTCGTTAGGGTACATGGAAAAAATAAATATTTTATTTAGTTTATTATATATGAATTATTTAATAATTTTAATAATTTATAATCAAAAAAACAACTTAAAAATCTTTTATCGTGCAGTACAATCATTTTTAAGGTAATACCTAACATTTTTAATAGATAAAAAAAAAAAAATTATAAAAGTCAGTTTAATAATAATTTTAAGCGCAACTTTTAAGTGCAATTTTGAGTTTTTTTCACCGCAATAACGCATTAAATGTTTGAAGCTTTTTAGTGCAATAGCTTCCGAACCCTACACATCACTCTCTCACACACACACACATACATATAAATATTTACAAATCACCCGCAAACGTATCATCGGACGCGCGCGTTTTAATTCAGGTGTTTTATCGCGACGTGAACGTCTGTTTTAAAGGACGATTGCAACTTCCGCCGATTTTCAGGATGTCGATTTTAAGGTCGAATTTATAACAATAATAGCTGGTTTACCCAGTTTCACCTGAGATAGGTATTCGACGACTTTTATGAAAAACAAATGAATTTTGTTGAAATGCTAACTCTCAACGGTTATATAAAAAAAAAGGCTGACTTACGATTTTCGAGATTTTATTCTAAGTCTTTTGGTCTATTTATGTTTAAATTTTCATAAAAGTTATATATATATTTTTACTGAGATTTTTTTTGTCAAATTTCATGTAGTTCTTCCCAAATTTTAAGAAAACAATTGAGAATTTCGAAAAATGACCTTTTTACCAGTACCATCTAGAGGCAAATTTGGTTTCTTAAAGTTGCTGGTCTAGACTTTTGACAAGTACTTCCATACAAATAAGAGTTAACAGAAAAAATTAAAATTAAAAATATTCAACATCTTTTTTTTTACTTTTTCCAAATTATCTTGCTCTAAAATATTTCTCATATTATTGTCTATCTATGTTTAAATATTCATAAAGTTTAGATCAAAAAATGATGGTTTCCGGGTTTTTTTTTGTCAAATGTTTGGTAGTTTCTCCCACCAAAAATATTTAAAAAATAAGAAATTCGCAAATCCAATTTTAAAAAGTAGCTGGTCGAGACTTTTGAACAAGCATTTCCGAACGAAAGTGTTCACAGAAAAATGAAAATAATAATCATCATTGTAAAAACACTATCTTCTTTACTCCACTCAGAATCTAAAAAAAAAATATGTATACCATTGTAAAAACACGATCTTCTTCACTTCGTTTAAATCTAAAACATACTTCAAGTATGGTATATTAATAGAAGTATAATTAGATGACACGCTTCTAATTATAATAATATAAAGACCCACCCACCCCCTTTTTTAGAACAGAGACAGTTCTTACTTAAATTTCGAACCACCCTTGTTTATATTTGATAATAGTGAAATTCACTTTAACATTGACTATAGCCAAACTGTTGTGTAGTAGTGATAAAAATAATGAAGATTTTATTAATTTTTCACGTAAAAATAGAAACAACAAAAAATAATGTTTGTTTCTTAATTTTATTATCGTCTGTCGTCATGAATTATTAAGACTATAATGAAATGAATGTTTTCGAATTATTCTGTAGTTTCGGTAATTGCTTTAATTTTGAAAACAGCAATATGAAAGAAACTTACAAGTTTGGAAAATAAATAATATACAACAATGCAATGCGATGAAAGACGCGAGAAACACTTCAACATTACGTGGGTTGTAGGTATGACGAGGTAGTAGTTAATTATTATTTTGTTGTGAAAAGATAGGGAATTATTTATTTATTTCGTGTCATACAACTACAATTAGATGAGTAAAAATACATGAATTACATAAATTGGTAAAATAAAATATAGGTAATAAAAATAAATAAATAAAATACATAAATTGGTTAACAATTATAATAAGAAACATAAAAAAAAAAAAGAGAGAAAATTAGATTACCCTTGAGCAAAATCTTGCTACTTCGATAGCATTTGGATTTGCAGATAGTGAATGATTTATTCTTAGATATTCATTGGTTTTTCATTTTCTACTGTTCAGGTATTGAAATCTTAAATAGATATTTTATATCAAAAAGTAGAATTTAATTTTGGTAAATTTTCATGATACTTTTATGTTCATGTTCTAGCAGGATTTTCAACATCGTTATCGATAGCACTTTCACGTATAATATGGCATTGATTAAGCATATTATATTTATATATTTCGTATATCCAATCAAACTATACATTGAATGCACGCTAATGGAACCAGTAGGTCGTAACTACTTATTACTTATAGATCACTTGTTTTGAATATAAAGTTATGAATACAGATTAATTTTGTTAATAGGAATTTGTCTTTCATAATGTCATAATTTGTGTTTAATTATTATTAGGTTTACATAATAATAATAATAATAATAATACTTTGTTTGCAAACGGAGATAAGGTAAACGCAACAATGTTATTACTACTGATTACCTACTATTTATTTATCAATCCCCTAAAAAATTTTTGATAATTTATTTGATAATATAACAAAGAAATCACACAATAAACACCATGTTACTACCCCAATAAGTATAGCTTGTGATAAGGAATGGTGAGTTTAAATTATCTAAAGAGTATATAGCTAAAATTAATAATAATTTATCAGAAGAAAGAGGAAAAAAATAAACATACATGTAATATTATACTATTTAGTAACTAAACAACATGTACATAATAATGTAGATTTAAAAAGCCGGACATACTTCGTACGACGGTTATTCTTCGCACCTCGGGTGTGAAGCTCTTGGTGGGTGTATTTTTAAATAATTGCATAGTAGAGTAACACTTACTATTATTAGAGTATTTATTGAGACTTCTAAATAATTTTGTATGCAAGATTTATTCATTCTACTCCATATGACAAAATAGATTGTGCTAACGTAAAAATAAACTTTCATTTTGTTTAAGGTGTTCATCAATATAATAACACCTAAACGTTTTTTACTTTAGAATTATTTACGTATAAGCAAACAACTATTAAGGTTAATAGACTCGATGCGTGCATTAAGATGGATCATGTTGTAATTAATACTAAATTTGATAAACTTAAACTTTTGTGCATTTATCATCAAGCCATAATTATCTAAGATCTAAGATTTGGCTATAGCCAAAGTTTAGCTAATTTGACACAATGAGTTACTATAATTATATAGTCATATACATTATGTTTATTATCTCCTTTAACTAACAAAACTGTATAGTCTGCAAGTAGATTCATTACAAGCAGTTTGCAATCATATTAATTAATAGTACATTTATGTATTTAACAAATAATAATTGGCAGTTATAAGTACATGACCTTGGGGTACACCTAAATTTACTTTTGTTGATCGGGCTACGAATGTTCTCGATTCTAATACTTTGAAACCTAGAATCCAAGTATGACCTATAAATAGGCTAAATCACTATTATTAATCTACATGTTTTAATTTATTTATTAAAATCGCATGGTTTACAGAATCGAAATTTTTTTTGAAAAAATGTCTATAATTTTCTCATTGCAATCTATGAACTTAAGAATATGATCCTCGCGTATTTGCATCATTAGTTGATTTGTTTTTCGCAAAACCAAATTGATGTTTTGTAAAGATTTAGTTTCTATCTAAAAAATTTACTACTCTATCTTAAATTAATTTTTCAAAAAGTCTCAATTTTCATAGAATAAGATAAATAGGACGGTAATTTTGTAATAACTAACAATATTTACTGTAATATTATTTACTACAGTATCTATTATCACCTCCTACGCATAATTGAATCAAAACTTCTCTTTTAAAAAGTGAATAATATACTCCTCTAGATTATACAAATGATACAATATTTTTCTTTTTATTATCCTAATTAAATCTAATGTTTTTAATTAATTAAACACTAAGTGCACCTAATATGAATAGATATAAGATTACGAATTTAAAAATAAAGAATTGTAATTTTAATAAAAATCAATATTTTTTTAGATCTAGATTACCATATTATAATGGTTAATTTTCGCAGCTTTTACCATTAAAATTTTAAAGCATTTAGTTATAAAATATGTATCTCTATCGTAATAACTTAATGCAATACAATATTATATACACATTAGTAGTTACAGAAATTAGCAATAATTTATTATGACGAGTTATCTGATCTGGATTTATCATTTGTGCGAAGATATATTTTGTATTTTTCGTACAGTTTTTGATTTTAACACTTATACGCCGTAATCTCTAAAGAAAAGAATTTCTTTTTTTATATTAAACTAACAATTTCGAGCAATACACTCTGTGTACTCGAATAAACACGTATTTTATTTTAATAAAAAATTTATCGGATTGAATTACACATAAAAACGTATTAAATTAAAAATATAAAATAATAAAATAAACACCGGATATACGAATGTATTCACAAGGGTATATTAAAAAATAACATTTTAGATTCTGAACGAAGTGAAAAGCTTATGATTTTACAATGATGTTTACTTATTTTTTTTTATTTTTCTCTTACTGTGAACACTTTTTCGTATAGAAATACTTGTCCGAAAGTTTCGATCAGTATCTCTATAGAACCTGAATCACACCCAGATGGTACTTTAAAGAGTTCATTTTTCCAATTTCTCAATACTTTTTCCAAAATCGGAGAAAAACTGTCGAAAAATTGACGAAAAACGTCAAAATACGCCATTACCGAAATTGCCGTAAAACTGAAAATTACTTTATGACATAACTTCTAAAATAATGCAGCTAGAGACTTAACATTTTCACCAACCATTAAAACAGTTACGAAAATATTTCATAAAAATTTCAGAAAGATTTGATCAATTTTGAGTTAAGTACGGCATTTTGAAAATTTCGGAAATATCTCATTTTTTGTTAGTTTTTATGCAATAAAATTTTTGATTTTTGATACTAAGGCTTGAAAATTTAATATGATCTCACTGATATATATGTATAATTGATCTGAAAAATACAAATATTAACTTTTAGGTAATAATAAAGCATAGCCATATACTGTACCTGTCGAGTTATCTGTGTAGAATATACAATATACTATATTGTATATTATATTAAACTTCTTTTTTGGTCGAAAAGTGAATCGGCCAAAAAGGAAAGAGTACGTTTTTGGTCGAAAAGGGAATCGACCTTTTTCAAAATTTGGTCGAAAAGTGAATCGGCCTAAAAGGGAAGGGTACGTTTTTGGTCGAAAACGGCCATGCCCATTTAATAATTATTTGTAACAAAAAAAAATTTAATTATACTTATGTACACATTTCCTCGACATGGGTGCTATAAAATTGGGGGCAGAGATTTAGCAACAAAATATAAACACACATATTTTTGCACCTATGCCCTCTAGAAAAAAGCTTGAAATATTTTGCCCCCACGGCAAAAAAATCGTTCCTGCGCCCCTGCCATACACTCATTTTGTTCACACATAATAATTTGAGATGCACAATAATTGTCGTTCGCTTAATTGTATTACCTCAATCGTCGATAAATCCGATAACCCCACCGGTTGTCAGTTTTAGGAATAAATATTGTTTTTACAATGATGTTTATTTTTTTTTCTGTGTACAACTTTTCATATGGAAATACTTCTCAAAAAGTTTCGAAAAGTAACTTTTTGAAATCGAATTTGCCTTTAGATTTTACTTTAAAGTGGTCATTTTTTTAATTTCTCAATTCTTCAATTTTTTTTTTTTTTTTGGAAAAAACTACCCAAAATTTGACAAAAATGACTCAGAAACCATAATTTTTTGATCCGAACTATATGAAAATTTAAAAATAGATAGAAAATAATATAAGAAAGATTTTGACGCAAGAAAATTTTGAAAATGTGAAAAAAAAATGTTGGACATTTTTCTAACATTTTTTTTCTCATTTATTTTTTATATTATTAACTTCCTTCGCTCAGAATCGTAAAATTGAAGAAATGATTTATCGTTTCTTTAAAATTCAATACACCCGTCAAGAGAATCCCATCCGTCGTGCGAAGAACACCCATCGTGCGAAGTATGTCCGGCTTTTTTGAACTTAAATCGACGATTCTAGTGGTATTGCCATTGTCGTGAGTTGTGTTCGTCGAAAAGTATGGTACAATAATAATTAATAAATTAAAAACGTATTCGATATTATTATTATTATTGTTATTGTATAATTTTTTAGAGTTTTTCCAACCACTCGTGCCGAAACGAATTAATTTTTTTATTTTTTTATTCTCCGAATGTTACAATTTATAAAACTTACCATTAGCCGAACAATGACAGCTCGATTAGCTACCCTACGATTTTATTTTCCGAGAAACTCCTACAATGCGTTCCGATTATATTTTGTTTAGATTATTTATAAATATCATTAATTATTTTGTGAATTCAGCTTGTCGAATAACAAAAATTTATACGATTACGATTTCATGATTTAATTTTCATCTTATTTTACTTACTTCTAACAGTTTGTTTTTTTTTTTTCAAAATTTTCACGTGTCATAGATTTGCCACGGAAGTGATAAACATTGATAGGAAGTTCAAAAAGTTGTATTGTAAAATTTATTATTTAGTGTGTTTTGGAGAGGTCACCTATACTAGGGGTTAGTGATGTAAGTGCGAAATTTCCATTTTAGAAATTTCTAAAGTGGAAATTTCTGCTCTTTGGAAATTTCCTAGAGAAATTTCTTAGTACAACTATTTGAATAAAAGTTTTTGTTTACGTAAATGTTGTTTTGATAAAACATATGAGAATAAGAGTACATAAGTATATAGTTATTTTGTATGAATATAATATGTAAATTGTAAAGTAATATGCTTTTTTATTAATCGTATGATTTGTTAAAAAATATATATAAATAATATTTATATGAATAACTGTGTTATATTGAGTATTATTTTATACACATTTTAGAAATTTCATGAAATTTGTGTAAATTTTCTCCAAGAAATTTCTCAAAAATTAAATTTCTGAAATTTAACATCTCTATTAGGGGTGGAAAACGCATGGAGCCTATAGTCGCAAAGAATCTTAACCCGTCTCGTGCAGCACTTAATTTATTTTTAAACACGGAAAATATTTGCAAACTTTACATGAAAAACTGTTTCACATTTTTCGTAATGAATAAAACTGATTTATAGTGTAGGTACGCCGTTTTTAATAATGGTAGAACAAATACAATAATTTTCGTACACTGTTTAAATTTATAATTAGATTAGAGTGATTAGACTATACTATAATTTTAGATTCTGATCGAAGCGAGAAATATATTAGTTTAATATTCTATTATTTTACAATGACGTGTTTACGTCTCAGTTACAGAAACTTAAAATTTTAACCCGTTATAGACCAAATAATAGAATTAAAGAAGGGATTTTTTATTTTTTTTTTGATCATTCATGTATTAGATAAAAATAGTATTTTAAAAATATTTGCAACACCAAGTTTTTTGTAAGATTTTTTTTTTTTTAATAAAATGTTTAACTCTTAATCCGTTAATTATTTTTTAATTTTTTATTAAAGATTCCTCACTTGTTTATTTATCTGTGGCCAAATTTGTTTAACAGTTGTATCAATTAAGAATTTTAAGGGAATAATTTGAAGTCAGAATACTATAACATTGGTTATTTTTATTCTGAAGCTCCGCTACGAATCGTTTTATTGAAGAAATCGTTTATTGTTTCTTTAAGATTGTACACGCCTTCTAATTTTACCCGAGGAGCGAAGAATACCCATAGTGCATAGTATTTTTGGCTTTGTAAATTGATTTATATTTATTACATAGATAATATTGTTTTTTCATTAAATAAAAAAAAAAAACAAGAAATTATGTCCTTGTAGTAAACTGTATAAAAAAAAAAAGGGTGCTAGAAACTTGAAATTTCCAATGGATGATATTCATCGTTTGAACTAATAAGTAATAATAATAATAATAACTAATAATTAATAATAAACAATCAACATGAATTATTATGTTATCGTTCTGGAACTAATAACGGTTAACACTTTCTCACCGAGTATTCATTTCAGAGTTTCGCATTTCCCAAAAAGCTCTATAATAATATTATTATTACCGATCGAGCTCAGAATAATAAATTATTTTTCCGAATGTAACCATTTATCATTGCATTGGAATTTCAAAATAATATCGTACCACCACGACAAACTATCGCCGTCTAATATTATGGTAAAAAATGATCTTGCAAAGTGCTAAACAGCAAACACCTGCATATTTTCCAGGCGAAAAGCAACGCGAAGGACAGCCTTTCATAACCATTATCTGAGCGGATTTTTTTTCATATCTCTCTTTGAAAATTACGTCGTAACTAAAAAGTACCCAGTTGGCCATTAAAAATATGAATTCATTTTGATTCAGTTTTCGTTGTCATCAGTCGACGGCGGAGCGAAGAAAAAATATGTTAAACCGTAAAACTAAAATGTACCTAACAAAATATACAGAAAACTTTTTGTTCGAAGAGGCGATCCCACTCTTAAATTCCACTCCACGTAAATACGCCACTGATCTGCAATGACCTAATAATAATAATAATAATAATAATATAAAATAATGAATTAGTCAAAACGACACTTATATTGTCAGAGTGTTCGTGTGTGTTTTAATTTTTGAAATCATTCGGCCGGTGTTGAGACTTATCTAGATAAAAAATTACTCATCTATTATATCTCATCTAGACGACTCTTATGCAAATTATCTAATGACTACCTTTGAAGACAAATTTCGTTATCACGATAAATTTAATTTAAATCAATAAAATATTAAATTATCATAAATAATAATAAATATTTTAATTACTTATTCTGCCATAAAAACTTTTATAAAGACGTTTTTATCACATTCTGGATAGTTTTTCCCAAATTTCGAAAATTTTTATCTTTAAAGTAGAACAAAAGCCTGATTCAAAAGGTTTCTGAAAGAAACTTTGGACAATTATTTCTAAACGCAAATGTAATCAAAGAAAATAAAATAAAAAATAATAAAGTATTTTATAAACTATAGTTTTTTCACCCCACTCAGAATTGAAAATTGATTTTATTACATACATCATCTAGATCAGGGGTGGTCCATTTCCATGGAATTGAGATTGAATACATTTGTTTAAGCTTATTTCTAAAATTAGAATTTGTATTATTTATGTTGTAACATAATTTTACCTCCATTTGCAGGTTATGTCATCAAAAATAACTAATAATGAACTTCAAAAATGTTTATTTTCATGAAATGTAATTAATACAATTTCTATTGTAGACTTGAAAGTTATAATTTTGTTTGTTAAGTTTTTTTTTTTTTATCATTGTAGGATTCGGATTTAGAGACAATATGAATGATAAAAAAAAAAATAAAATTGTGCAAAAGTATAAATACAAAAAAAAGCATACTTAGCATGAAAGGTATTCTTCGAGCTTCGGTTAGTGTATTCTTGTTCATATGTTAAATTTTAAAGAAGCAATAATTCTGAGCGGAGTTTGGGTTAGTACATAATAATTATTTTCAATTTTATAAAAACAAAAGATTTAGGAAAAAATGTAAGAAAAAATTTACAAAAGAATTCCACTTAATATTATAAATTTTCTTCAACAAAATATTCATCATATTATTATATCAATATAATATTATTATATTGTCTATCTATGTTTAAATAATCACAAAGTTTGGATCAAAAAAAAAAAAAATAGAAATTATTTTGAGGTGTTTTTGTCGAAGTATCCAAATTAAAAAAAAAAAAAAAAATGAAAAAAAAAGCGGACATACTTCGCACGATGAGTGTACTTCGCACGACGGGTGGTATTCTCTTGACGGGCGTATTAAATTTTAAAGAAATGATAAATCATTTCTTCAGTAAAACGATTCTGAACGAAGGAAGTTAATAATATAAGAAAAAAAAATGCAAAAATTCGTAGTGCCGGGCTGGAATCGAGCCTGGTGCTGTCGCGCACTAGGCCGGTTCC
>JAIPRM010014348.1:0-10817 GCA_025469315.1 Stegophylla sp. TES_Ste_2020
TCGAAACTTTTGGACAAGTATTTCTATACGAAAAAGTGTTAACAGAAAAAAAAAAATAAAAAAATAAAAAATAAACATCATTGTAAAAACACTAGCTTCTTCACTTTGTTCAGAATCTAAAATTATTGTTTTAAACTTTTTTGAACCAAGTATAACCATACGAAAAACTGTACACACATAAAAATATAAAAAATAAGTATCATTGTAAATACTCCATAGCTTTTTTGCTCCACTCAAAATCTAAAACGGTGCAGTTACTGGTTGTCAAAGTATAGGCCAAGTTATTATTTTGTTGTGAAAAGTTATATGAAACGAAATGCGTAGCCAAATTTTTTTTTTTTTTTTACTCTTTCAAATTATGTTTTCTTAAAAAATGCACTTTGCATCTGCCGTCAAATTTAGTGGAACGATAATGACGTTTCAAAACAGCAAATGATGGACGCCTTCGATCGTTAAACGCGTGTCTCTTTGAGTATGTCAAAAATTTTAGTAATAAGTAAAATTTAATGTATTATGTCCCAAAAAAAATTATAGTTTTCAAAGTTATTATCACAACGTTAGAAAACGTATAACATTTTTCTTTTAGAATTTCTACGTTATATGGCGGAATGCCACTACTGATCGATCCGCGTAAAAATATTGTTAATTGCTCACAATAAAACTATCTTAAATGGTTAAATAAAAAACGATTAGCCAATAATAAAACTATAAAACACTGATATATGTGTAATTACTCGTAATATAAATATTCATAACCATTTTCTGCTCAGAAATGTTTGTTATAAATTATTGCAGATGATTGCTGTTGAATAATTGCACAATTTTTTCACAGAATCGTTTGTTACGCACACAATGTGACTCACAACCAGTCGCAGATATGACGAAAAATAATTTTGATAGGTACTCAATAATTAGTCGAGTTTGCAAAAATAATACATAATATATAATTTAGATTTTCAAAATTACTATCCCATCGCGTTTGTCTTTCGGTGATTCCCTCATAATTAGAGCTAGGAACTTATAGGAGTTAGCATGTTTTTCAAAAATCATTCAAAACGTAACCAAGTAGAAAGAGAAATGTGTTTCATAACACTAGGAATTTGATGCAGTTCTCTTTAATTTGCATATTTCACCTATTTTTCAATATATTTAATTTGAGTTTTCTTGGTATAGTAAAAATTTTCCCTGGATAAATGAAGAGGTTGAATATTATTTGATATTTTTATTAAATGTAAGCTTAAAAAGAATAAAGATTAAAAAAAAAGAAAAGAAATTTCATAAATAATAGAAGAATTAATAATACATATTAAAATATATTATACCTACAATACAATTTTTAAATATTTTGAGTTTTACAGTAAAATTAATGTTTTATAAGAGTTTATTTTAGCATTTTTGCATATTTTTAGAGCATATCTAGTACATTTTTAGAGCATAAATGCATACATATTTTAAGGTTTTATAAGTCCCTAGCTCTACTCATAATAGTAAAATTATACGTTTCAATATTGTCACGTAACTCGTACATCGCACATATCTTTCCACGTATTTATCTTATACTCGTATGCTAAAAACATCAAACAAATCATCTCGTCCTCGTCGTCCTACCGGAGATATCGAAAATGATCGGCTGCCTCGTTGAAACGAAACGGATCAAGAAAAACTGAGAAGCTGTCAAATGAAATGTGAGTTTGAAACGACATTAGTGCTATGAACATATTTGTTCATATTACTCCATACCTTCGCACCCGAATCAATCTGAAACTGAATGAAAAAGTTGAATGTAAAATTAAAACTATTAAATTAACTTAAAATATTAAGTAGCATATTTATATTATTAATATTGAATGTATTATTTTCAATATTTAATCTAGGGCCTTGGAAAGATCTAAGTTGGTTGGTAATCTTAAAATTTAAATATTTTTTGTTTTTCATTTTTAGAGATAGAAGTTTATAATTTTTAACGCATTTGTTTATATATCAACTGATTAAGTTTAAAAATTATAAATTCCCAATTGACATTATTATTATTATTATTATATATATATACATAATACATATATAATTTATTACTACTTGTATATGGCTTTATTAATCAGAAAAACAATGCAACAAAATACATTGGGTGATTTATTAGACATGCTCACCCCTTATGTTAGGCGTAAAAATAGACAAATTTTGATAATTTTTATTTTTTATTTTTTTTTAATGTTCAAATTGCAATTAAAACCATGTTCTCCATAACTTTTTTTGTCATGTCACCTTAAAGATGTCTTATGGCAATACAAACTTTTTTTTTCAAATTTCATCCCCCCCCTCCTTATTTTAAGTACGGAATTTTATTCAAAAAATTTTATTTTTTTTTTTTTGTGAATTTTAATATATTAAAATCAATATTTGAACAAACAGTTTTTGAATTATTCAAATTTAAGTTATCAACGTAGGTATTGCATAATTATTATGAATCTATGATTTTACCAGCTAAAACCTAATTAATTCACAATATTGTAACATATAAACTACTAGTTCGAATTTTGATTTCAATACATCAAAATTCTCAGAAAAATTATCCGAATAAAATTCCATAGTTAAAATAGGGGGTTGCCATAAAAAAAATAAAAATATTTTGTATCCTTAAGGCATCATGAAAAAAAAAAACGTTATGGAAAACATGGTTTATAGTAAACTGAACATTCAAAAAAACATTTCCAAAATTTTCCATTTTTACGACCAAAAAGGAAGGATGAGTATACAAGTTAATCCAATATTGTTTAAGACCACAAAATAAGAGCGTTTAACAAAACGGTGGCTTTTTTAAGGTCATGTCAGTCATCTAATGACCCAATCGTCTCAAAAATAGAGCTACTGCTCTCTTATTCTTTTTATTTTCTAGAATATTTCCCTTTCATTTTGGATCAATAATAAAATTAAACAGAACAAAACTATTGAGACAGTACAAATAACTTTCTATGCTTTATCTCTTTTAAATTTAATATTTCTAGACCTTCATACGATAATGTCCTTAATTTTTTTAATTTATCATCACTTAACGACGGGCGCTTGCTTCTATACTCTCTAAATTTTTACCAAACATAATATTAGATTTTACTAATATTACCGTGAACTACTTTCTCTAATCCGATATAAAATTAATTCTATTAATAGCCGCGACCCAAAAACTTTTTATCAAATGTGATCAAACAGGAACTACAATATCATAAATTTTTCTGCTAATCTTTGAATGACTTTAGATAATAAATTTATATTTGACTTTTTTGGTGGTCCTTGAATTTTAAATTTTTAAACTGTAAAATCAAGTTCAAATATTATTTTATTTTCGTTTAAGGTATGTTCATAATTTAATTTTGTAATTTCATTATACATTATCATATTGTAATAGGACTTATAATTCGTATATTTGATATAAATAAATATAATATTATATCTAATTAACCGGAAAAAATCTCGAAAATTGTAAGTCAACTTTTATTTTTATAACCGTTCAAAAATTAGAATTTATATGAAACTGGTTAATTTTACGTAATTTAATAATTATTTTTCCAATCAATATCGCATAAGACATTTAATTTTTAATCCGATAGATATTTTCTCATATCAAAAATACACGTCACGTGTTTTTTTTATATGCATGTAGTATAATTTTCATGAAAATCGACTAAATGAATCATTTTTTTTTTACAAATATTTAAATTTTTGAAGTACGGTCAATGCAAACAATGACCGATTTCTCTTCCTTTTATATATATAACTCAAAAATTATTATTGTGAGTAGTGTGATGTTCCACTCAGAATAATTTTTATTATTAAAGCAATGATTAATTGTTATTATAGCACCCAAAGTGCGATTGTGCGTAATATACCGGTTTTTTGTGGTTAATTAATTTGAACATTCGTCATGACGAAATTACGGTTGAACAGATATAGAAAAAAATTAGGAAGTTATTGTCGTTATTGATTAAATTTTTTGCTAATTATAAATTCATAATGCATATTGATACATATTTCGACGATTTTCACTTTGCATATTTGCAATATATTTACCACTTTTTCTTAGCGCGTAATCTAATTCCGGTAAAGATATTATTTCATCTATTGTTAGCGTATAAAAAATAAATCCCATATTATAATAAGTTAGTAATAAAATTTTGAATTCGAATTTTAGGCCAAAAATGACCTAAAAACCTTATAAAATGGCATAAAAAAAAATTATAAAAATGACCCTAAAATCGAGGGATACTACCAGTTTCCCCCCAGTGATAAGAAATTACAACCTAAAATATTATTCTGTAACAAAAAAAAAAAAAAAAATTAAAAAGTACCAACCATTGAAAATAAAAAATTAAATGAAAAGACATTAAGTGTCAATGAATTGACCGCCTAGTTTAATGAAAATAAATTATGTATTACGACTAACTAAAATGTCAAAACTAACTACTAACTTGTTTGTTTATAATAATTGTTCACAAGTCTTTTGCACTTTGCATGACATTGATAGGCAGTAGTTTAGTTATTAGTTATGATTACATAAGTGAATGCATTATTTAATTCTAAATTTTTAAGATTTTTATTTTTCTAAGTTGGCATTTATGAATGTCATAAAATTCGTACTTTTGGAATTGTTAGGGTATAATTTCTCATCACTGGGGGGAAACTGGTACACGGCCTAAAATCAAATATTGTCGAAAAATGCAAAATTAAATTTCTTATTCTAATTTATTGAAAAACACCTAAAACGTATATTTATAACGAAGCGAGCGTCGTCGCACAGAAAGCTTCGAAAAACAATGCGAAGTATTTCGCTATCGCATCGTTTGTGTGGAAAATCTTCATTTTTGTTATTCGCAAATCGTCGTGGTACCTATTACGTCGTCGTCGTTTGTGAATCATCGTTTTTACCCGTAAAGACACTACGTCGTCGTCGTCGTCGTCGTCGTCGGCCGCGAGGCGACTTTTTTTTTTTGCAACCGACCGCGCGAGTTTTATTATATATGTATCAGTTTTCACTTTCGTTTCTTTTTCCGTATATTATTATTATAATACGTGTACATACCTACCGCTGCAGCAGCCGTTCGACTAGTTTCGTTAGACGTCCGTCGTCGTCGGACTAAAAGTTTCCAAACGGGAAACCGGTTTCCGAACGCTTTACTTCCCCAGCCCATCAAAATACACTGTTGCATGGACATAATAATAATAATAATAATAATAATAATATAAATGACGGTTTTTATTGCGTCGTTTCGACTGTGTGTATATAATATATAATATATTATTATGAATCGACACAACAGTGACCAGTCTGGTGGAGATTGCTTTCGGGAAGCGAAAACGAGAGTGAACACACACACACACACACACACACACACATTGCTACGTACCACAAATACTTATAATGTACATATAATAATATTGTACACTCTACGCGCCCGTGTATGGGTGGTAATAGCGCGTGTAATAATAATAATCGCGACGACGACGATGATTTTATTGTTACGGAAATAATAATATAATACCTATAATATAACCGTTTATGTATGTATTAGAGAACGTGAGGAATGAGTGGAGGACGAACGCACACGATATACAGGATGATTTTTTAAGCGTGCTCACCCCCATTTTTGGCGGTAAAAATGCAAAATTTGGGATTTTTTTTCCCCCGGAATGTTCAAGTTACTATAAAACCAATATTTTTCATGTCACCCTAAAGGTGTCCTGTGGAGATACACAGACTTTCTTTTTTCAAATGGCTACCCCCTATTTTAATAATTACGGAATTATATTCGGCTTATTTTTCTGTGAATTTTCATGTATTGAAATTAAAATTTGAACGAGTAGTTTTTGGTGTAAATATTAAGGGAAATTTTGCCACTTGGGCACATATTTAGTTACGTACACGTAGTTCGTAATTATTATAAATCTACTCAATTAACCTTTAATCAGAAATAATAAGTCAAAATGTTCATAGATATCATGTCGTGTGTACGAGAGATTAAATTTTACATTTACAAAATATTAATTAGTCAGGTCGTCTTATCTCATTTACCTATTAAGAATAAATTAAAATATATAATGATATAGTAGAAACCAAAAAAATAAAAGATATCTGCTCAAAATAATAAATATTATTGTTTAAAGTCTAGTCAAATTATCGTTATCGATCTACCAACTACAGTAGAAACCGTTTATAATGACATTCAAGGGACCAGTCAAAATTGGTCATGATAACCGATAGTCAGTATAACCAAAATGATAAAAAAATTAAAATTTGATAATAAAGTTATATGAACATTATATTTATTATGTATTACAATTAATGTATTCAATTTTTGTCACAAAATCGAGATCAAAATACATTATCACATGATCACAATATACAGTATAATTCAATTTACTATTATTATTTGTTTAGTTTTTTAAAAAAAAACATAAAATTTACATATTATTAAAATAATCTGTTATTTTAGTTTGTAACACTTTTGTAGTTGCATTGACTTCGATAAATGCAATACTTATGATATATGTCATTATAGATAAAGTATTTTTCTAAAATAACCAAAAATAAACGCCATAACATCCGTATAGTCATTATATAGACGTCATAATAATCGATACAAATTCGTACACATAATAAACAATTTTTGCAGAGACTCTCAACTTAGGGTCATTAAATCCGGTTTGTCATTTCAACCGGTGTCATTATAAACGGTTTCTACTGTATCTAAAGTGTATGTAGGTGAACATTTATATTTTAAAGTTACCTGTAATAAATTTAATATGCTGAAAAATCCTTTTTAATTTTTAGAGAATAATAATTAAAATTAAGTTCTATCTTTAACTCTAATACACGCGATTCTTTTAAAGTAAAAAATTCAATATAATTTATCGGTTATAGCTTATAAGAAGAATAGAAAATAATTATAAAATATTAATATACAACAATTTTTTTTTTTAATCACCCTCATTCGTCGATATCATACGGGCGTTTCTTCGCCTTTTTGGGCTATACATTACGTAAAAATACCATTACGACCGGCCAATGAACTTATAGGTGTATTACTATAATATTATACTATTACTATCTATAAACCACCAGTTGCTCATAATCAGCTGCAAAACTAGTTGAATCTTAGTGTTATTTAGTTACGTAATTCATATCATATTAATAATTGTGCCTGATCCAACTGGATCCAATGGAATTATATTTTAGATAAAACAGCGATAATTTTAAAACACAAGACGCGTGTTTTCTTTATTTTTTACAGTGAACATGGAGAAATGAGAAAATTGGTTTTATAGAAAATATGCGCACCGACGGTAGTAACACTGATATTATATTATTATAAAACACTAACTTATGATTTTAGAACGATAATTAAATAACCATTAAAATACACGGAAAGTATTGTTTTTTGTTTAGCATTTTATTTCGTTTCGGAAATCAAAACGTGAGTGAACCAGCAGTCGCCTCGTGGGTACACACACGTTACAGTAATAATTAATTATTATTATGTGGCTGCTATTAGAAATCGATGTGGGAGTTAAAAACGCTAAGGTCGGTGCGTTTTTGAAAGGAAAACCGACGCTATATGCATAACAAATATTCATAATAACAGCAACGCGTATAATAATTGTAAAACGGTAAAAACCCGGTGATTCAACAAACAGATGGATACACGATTATTTTTAGAGGATTTAATTTGCTTAAGCGTCCGAACACTTACTTTCTTCTCGTATACGTATATATATACCACAACAGCAGCAGCTGCAGTAAAGGTGATTGTGTGTCGGCGTTTATAAGGACCGCGATAATTATTTTAGGGTTGCATTTTTTCCTCCTCTCATCAACAAGCTTTCTTCAATTATTATTATTATTGTCCCGAACAGTACTTTTGCCGAGTACCATTACAGTGCACGTTTGTTTGTTTGCTTACGCACGCCATATACGCACGAACCTTGAATTAATTAATTTTTCTCGAAAGTACAAGTAGTAAAATATTAAATTTTAAGTCGGTGTAATAATTTATTGTTATGGCCGACATTTGCTCGCGTTCAAGGATCTCACACTCGTTAACGTTTTCGCTATAATGATCGATAATCGAATAACACACGCAGTGGCGAACCCAAAGGGGGGGGGCGGTTAAGGGGTTATAACCCCTCCCGATATTTTTTTATTTAGTATTGCGTTTACTACGTGTATTATTGTATTAATATTGTTTGTGTGTAAGCTAATCTGTTTTCAGAACATTTTCATAATTTAATGTGCCTTTCACGTCATTATGTTCAAAAATCAATATTCAACTGTGGTTATCTTGTTTTAAATCCTTTTTTTATCACCCATCTCTCCAATTTCAATTTTGTTTTTATTCTAAATTATAATTTATTTTTTGATTCTGAAAACAACAGTGTAAATCGTTTTGTGCGAAAAACGAAAATAGTATCTAATTTGAAAAAAAAATATGAAAATTAATTTTCCTTTAAAACTTTTAATCCCAAGTTAGGTTTTTATGTCGAATTGAGGAATATTTTTGATTTACGAAGCGTTATGACGCTGTATAACCTCATTTTACTTTAGTTTTACTGTAATTATGAGAGAAACCATTTTCAAAGCATAAAGAACAAATGATTTCCTCTAATTTTAATGCGTGATATCGTTTTTAAATTTCGATTTACCTTAGGTTCTAAAAAATTTGTAATTTTTGGTAAGTGGTAAATAAATTTGTTCTATTTTACTTTTAATATACCGTTTTATTTTAGAGGTTAACTAGCTATCACAGTGGTTTAGCAATCCAACAGATAGTCATCTGTAATTTATGTAGTTCATAATGATATAAAGTGGTTGATTCAAATTTTTTAATAACCCTCCCCGAAAAAAAATCCTGTGTGCGCCACTGAACACACGAGACTATATAATGATTATGTCGGTTAAAAAACAGAAAAAAAAAACTATGCATCAATGCGTTATTATTTCTGCATAAAGAGGCACACTGTCGGTGTGGAAAAATGACCTTTAAATTATTTTAAACGCGTGAACTAGAAAAACAAAAAACAAAACAGTCGATCATTGATTTATATTTACGTGTATTAATCGTATTTAAATATATATTTAGAAAAATCGTTATGATTCGGTTCTCAGAATTTGCCCGTTCTTCCTTTTCACCAACTGCGTGACTGCGCATGACGACTGATGGATGATCTTCATAGGCTAGGCAGGTAACTAGGACTTGATGTTAAGGAGAGTTGAAGCTCCAAATATTTTTGTTAAGGTAAAACTGAAGTAATGAACGAATAATGACAATAAAACAAAAAGTTACAAAAATATTGTTAGTTTAAAATGTGGAAAATAAATCGTGTTCTCGAATCATTGTTGAATTGTTAATATTTTTAACATTTCAATTTAACCAAAAGAAAATTGTTTATAAATACATAATTTATAATAATGCATTTTGAATTTGTTCTAAAACTGTAATATAAAATTTAAATTTTAAAATTTGGGTTGCAATAAAAAAAAAAAAAAAAAAACCATACTTGATTGCTGTAGCAAAATGCTATAGTAATAGTAATAATTTTGAAAAAAAAAAAATTAAAATTATTAGTAGAACAAAAGTTATTGCAAAAAAAGTTATTTTTCAAATCGCAATGGAACATCTTTTGGAATATACAAAAATATATGTTAGAAAATATTTGCAAGTCAAGACATTAAGTTATTCAGGATTTTTTATATTTATATCAAATGTCATTAGTGTCCATTAGTTCTACGTAAAGATCTAATAACATTCCTATTCCTATTCCTAATAAGCCTTCACCTATTTACGTCTATGATAATTTCATATTATGCATTTTATACAAATGCAACAAATAATAAAATATCGAAACTACCACACCTTAGGAGGTTCTTAATCGCGTGTGTTGATTATGTCACGCGTATGTATGCAAATCGCGATGGCCGTATAACACTGCAGGTAATCACGTCATCGAAAGGTAAGTATATAAAAACAGGTCCATAAATAATATACGTAGACAGTTCTTATTGTGTACCAATCTGTAACGTGATGGTACAGCCGAACACGGGTATGATCAATTAAAATAATAGTTTTGCATTTGGTTACGTGGCTACCTGTTAATAATAATTCTCATACAATATTACGTCGACTGACGTGCTTGATTGTAATAATTTTCGAAACGAATAAATTCGGTTTTTAAAATTTGCTTACAGTGATTTTCCGCGTTCTTAAAACGTATGCAGTATGCACATACCAACTACCAGTGTACAATAATACAAATTACGCGATTTTTAATGAAGGTGTATTTAACGCGTAATTATTACTCGACAAAAGATTACTGTGCAAAAGATCACAATCATTTAAAATTCATTATCTAACCGAATGGAAACAAAATATAGTGTTATTATCCCGCTCGGGTGATTTGTCTGTGGACGCAATCATTGCTGTCCGTATTTAAACGTTGAACATTTATTTAAACATTACTATACTATATTATTCGTTAAACTCTATTTACTACAAACAGGTACACCGACCATTCTTTTTGTAAATTGGTAAAAACGTATACTAATTTATATTGTATTTCATCATGCCATCACCGGTTTATAAATCTTTTTTTTTTTTTTGGTGAATAACTCAAAATAAAATCAATATTACAATTTTGGTATTTTATAAATGAAGCTTGTGTTTTTACAATGATGTTTTAGATTCTGAATGAAGTGAAGAAGCTAGTGTTTTTACAATGATGTTTATTTTTTTTTTTTTTTTCTGTGTACAACTTTTAGTATAGAAATAATTGTC
>JAIPRM010014349.1:0-10817 GCA_025469315.1 Stegophylla sp. TES_Ste_2020
CACCCACTACCTATAAAACAAAAACCGCATCTTTTGAGGAGACTTAGGGAACCAGGTCAATGGGCGCAAATAGAGGAGGGAGCTTTAGGGCTTACTACCCAAACGACCCACCCACCCACCTGTAAAAATTCAGAGGCCATGGCATCTCAAAAACCTCTTCACCACGTCAGTGCACGTCATTATATTGTGTTATACGTTTCTAATCGCAGTGCCAATTTTTATTATTCACAACGTTTGTAATATTTTGTAATATCTGTATTCGGTTGTAACTTTCACCGACTGAAAAAGGCGATTTTTGCTTAAGAGTAAAGTTTCAAAGTGAAACACTTGTTTAAATCGTTTTAAACGAGTTTAGTTTAGCTTTTTAAACATCACGTAGATAAAAGTTTAAATCAAATATCAAAAAAAAAAAAAAAAAAAGTTAAGCCTTAAAAATCAGAAAATTATTATTATCATTTCATCTATGAAACATGAAATTTATCTTTGGCAAAGAGAGTATACAAATTTCATTTACAACACGTTATTATTGTGTTGTAACACAAATTTCACCAATTTCGTTTATGAGCGTTTTATTATTTTAGATTCTGAACGAAGTGAAGAAGCTAGTGTTTTTACGATGATGTTTATTTTTTTTTTCTGTGTACAACTTTTCGTATGCAAATACTTGTTCAAAAGTTTCAATCAGTAACTTTTAGAAACTGTGGATTTGCCTATAGTTGATACTTTAGAGAGGTCATTTTTTGAATTTCTCAATTCTTAAATTTTTTTTCTTTTTTTGAAAAAAAACTACATAAAATTTGACAAAAACGACTCGAAAACCATCATTTTTTGATCCGAACTATATGAAAATTTAAACTTAGATAGAAAATCATATAAGAAAGATTTTGGCGTAAGAAAATTTTGAAAATGTGAAAAAAAAATTTTAGGCATTTTTCTAACATTTTTTGTCTTCATTTATTTTTTATTATATTTTTAACTTCCCTCGTTCAGAATGGTTTTATTGAAGAAATGATTTATCGTTTCTTTAAAATTCAATACACCCGTCAAGAGAATCTCACCCGCCGTGCGAAGAACACCCATTTTACAACGAATGACGTGTATTTATTTTCTGTACGTTTCGTGCTGTAAAAAATAAAAATAAAAATATCACTGGTCGCTATACCCAAAAACGTGTGAATCAAATCGTCTTCGACAATAATATTTCCGACGACAATTTACGACACGTCGTAAAGTGGTAACCACGGTAACGAAATCTGTAGAATAAAATACATTATTTATACGTATGTGTCTATATATTGTATTATTTTCTATTATACGATGGCCTAGATACGTCGTCTGCTACGTCATAAAAGAGACGCCTCTGTGCGAATTCACATGCTCGTCACATAAGCTTGTCTCCGGGAGCTAAGCAGTCCGCCAGGGCCTCTAGGTTTGCTCGCAATGACCCGAGGGGACACTCTTCCGATTGTTTCTTGTTCAAAGCGCGCGAATCGGGGTGGCGAACGCGGGGAGGCGGGTTTTGATCCTGTCTCATTATTTTGAAATCGCCAACCAGAGTGAAATTCGCGAGAGAATAAAAATTTATTTGAAATAATAAGTCACCGACAACTTACAATTATTAAAAAAAAAGGTTGCTCTCGACGCTATGACGCTGTACAGTTGTGTACAGTTAACGTCGACAGTAATGGAAATTAGACAAATATAGTTTAAGCTGATTATACATTTGAAGCTGTAACTGACATTAAATCGAATTAAAAATAATTTAAGTTTTCCCCAAATCAATAGTGAGTAGTAAATACTGGTGTTCAGAAATGCGAATAGAACTGTTTTAGAAGAATTGATTTAAAATTTAATAGAATAGTATTATTTTACTTTACTATACGATCAAGTTCATGTGTTTGAAAAGTTGCAGGGCATAGTTCGTACCATGTGTATTCTTCGGTAATCCTTCACATGTAAGATATTATACTATGCTGATAAATTATAATATTTAAGACGACAAAAATGAAAGTCAAAAAGGTGGACATGTTTGCACCACGCAGGGGCGTAATTAAGGGAGGGGATGAGGGGGATAGATACCCCTCAAACCCGTTTATATTCTGAGTGAATCAAAAAATTTATAATTGGTTTTCAAATGAAGTAGTCTCTTTTGTTATGTGTGTTATTACTTTTTTGGATAATACTAAATTACATAATATGGTCTAAATGTTAGTTACTCAATAGATCATACATTTTTTCTAGTTTTTACTCTAAAAGAGTAATTTTTCTCTTATATTTAAAATTTTTCTAAGTGTAAGGAAAAACTAGCGAAAAGTTAAACAAAAAACTTTTTGTAGACATGATTTTCATAAAATTATTTTTCAATACTTAACTGTAAATATAAAAATAATGGTGCTGAGGAATCTAAATTATCCTGAAATATCATAATTACTTTCAAAATGTCATTACTACTTTTAGACTGAGTATAAAGCTTTAAAAATATTGGAAATATCTTGATTTTATTTAATAAAATTTTAAATTATAAGTATAAAGTAATATGGTTTTACTAACAGGCAATAGCACAGAAAAAGGAGCGAACAAAAATTAGTCCTTTTTTTCTTTTTTATCTCGTTCAGAATTAAAATATTAACGAAAATCATTATTTTCACTTAAAATATTGGTTTTTTTTTTTTATTACAACCTATAAAATTTTAAATAATTTATTCGGTACACATTTTTCACCAATAGACAAACAACATTATATTTTCCTATTTACGATTTATGCTTCATAAAAATTAGCTCAATGAATAAACACCTGTTTAACGTTGAAATTTCGGCTCAAATGAATCTTTTTGCGTAGTACGTGGAACTTTTTTTTGTATTTTTATTGCATATAATTTGTAATTTTTGGTTATATGATTTTAAATTTTTATTCAAGCATCTCTATGTGGTACCAGAAAATTGGATCTAGTTTTAAAACTGTTACTATGCCCTATTTATTATTAATACTTAATTTATTTAACAGTTGTAAATTTTTTTTCTAAAATACATATATCCCCCCCCCTAGTACATAATCCAAATACGACACTGGCACCATGGATATTCTTCGAGTAGGACACTCATGGCGGGTGTGTTGAATTTTAAAGGAAAGATAAATAATTTCTTTAATAAAACGATTCTGAGTGAAGTGTCATCGTATAAACATGTTTTTCATCTGTAATTTACATGAAGTATAATAATATAATGAGACGGTTAGAAAAAATAAAAGTCCAATCAATTATATAAATGTAGGGATGACAGATTTGAAAAAAATAAAAATACGAAACAAAAAAAGCCGGAAATACTTCGCACGACGGGTGGTATTCTCTTGACAGGCGTATTAAATTTTAAAGAAACGATAAATCATTTCTTCAGTGAAACAATTCTGAACAAAGGAAG
The DNA here is from genome assembly GCA_025469315.1 of Stegophylla sp. TES_Ste_2020. Lineage (NCBI taxonomy): Eukaryota > Metazoa > Arthropoda > Insecta > Hemiptera > Aphididae > Stegophylla > Stegophylla sp. TES_Ste_2020. Next base: position 3,418 of record JAIPRM010014349.1, read on the forward strand.
TTAATAATATAAGAAAAAAACAAAATGTTCGAAAAATTTCCAAAATTTTTTTTCACATTTTCAAAATTTTCTTGCGCCAAAATCTTTTTCATAGGGTTTTCTATCTATGTTTAAATTTTCATAAAATTCTAATCAAAAAATGATGGTTTTCGAGTCGTTTTTGTCCAATTTTGGGTAGTTTTTTCCAATAAAAATATTGAAGAATTGAGAAATTAAAAAAATGACCTCTTTAAAGTACAATCTAGAGGCAAATCGAGTTTCAAAAAGTTATTGATCGAAACTTTTGGACAAGTATTTCTATACAAAAAGTTGTACACAGAAAAAAAAAGAAAAAAAAGAAAAAATAAAAAGAAAAAAAAGAAATAAATAAATAGATAAAAATCATTGTAAAAACATTAGCTTCTTCACTTCGTTCAGAATCTAAAATTTTTAACAACTTAGAAATAAACGAAGCGTATTTCTTTTGTAATAAAATTGAAAAAATATTGTAAGGAACTTACTATAAGACGTATAACCCTAAATAAGTGTTAAAAATTGTCTCTCATAAACCTTAATGATATTTATAATTAAAAAACAAGAACATAACTATTTAAATTTTAAGCTTGAATAAGAGTATAAGTTGTTTTCTAAACAATTGTAAGACAATATATAACAAAATAAGAAATCTATCTATTCAAATAAGTCATTATAATTGTTTAATTAATTAAGCTCGAGGTTATAATATTTAAATTATTTTCTGGTGTATCACTTTTTGCTGTATATTTTTCAGACGAATCAATTTGTTTTAATAAATATACGTTGACAGATAAAAGTTAAAGAAATTCGGAAAAACTTTCTTGAAAAACGTTTTTACTATAATTATAGCTTGACGTGTCTAGACGATTTTTTTTTCACAGATAATATTATTATATATTCATGTGACTGAAAAACTTTCAATGATGGCTTAGTGCAGATTATATAAAATGCATAATATAAACTCAAATCATTATTTTTGCATTTTCAAATTCATAATTCACATTTACATTAAAAATGTTTACCCAAACTTCTTTTAAAGATTATTTTTCAGTGCCAATATTTTTCAAATTATTTTTGAGTGATATAATCTTTACAAACAATTTTGGTTTGTTACTGTCATCAATTCTAAAATATTCTCCAAATAGTAAAATATTCTATAAATGCTATTTCTTATTCGAATAGTTGGCATTTTTTTTGGTTACAAATATGAAAATATTATTTACAGGACGTACTGGACAGATAACTCCGAAATAGCGACCAATTTCTCAATTTGTAACAATCATGGGGACGCCGGGACGTATGGCATCCCTAATTAAATCTGCAGTCTTCGCGCGAACTAGGAATTTACATACATTTTAGTATAGTTAGTTAACCCACAGTTTCCGGAAGACTAATATCACGCGTCAACTTTGATTTTCCCGTTCCCCCTCTTCGCGGTGTGTGTATGGGAATTTCCTTCCTAATCCCTATTTCGTTTCCGTTGACGTGTTCTCACATCTCGTTATAGAAACGCGGATGCGATTCGAAGGGTATAGTGAGTATCATAGGCTTGGACTGTTTTCACGGGGGGGCAAAAACATTTTGTTTTTCAAATCTCTACAAATACATATTAATTGCACCTTATTTGAATTTACATATTCCATATATTGATCAAATTTTCACTTTTCTATGAAATTATTTTATCACATTTATTGCTTTTTTCGATAGACTCATTTTGAATAGAAACTTTCTGACATATTATGTAAACTGTAAGTTTTATACCTAACAATTTTGATTGAATAATAATAATAATTATTATTTTTTAACTATAATAAATATTTATACTTTAAAAATGAAAAATAAATTTTATAGTAAATTAATTTTATCAAACATAAAACCATTTCATCTCATTTTCTTATGAGACAAAGCTGAATTTATGAATGCGTTAACTGTTATTTAAAACACTCGAATTTTTTCAAATAAAATAAATATTTGACTATATCCTACCCTCCAAGAGCGAATGAATAAATCGGGGTGTTTTAACGTTTTTTTTTTTTTTGATAATTTTTGGTTTTATGAACTCAAATTTACACCAAACATATACAGTTGTGGTCACCTCGAAAAAATGAAATAAATTCTTGTATTTTTACGTTCAAGGACTGTTCGTCCATAATCGATATACGCCTAAAAGCGAGACACCATCTAGGCGTATATTATTTCATTATTATTTTATAATTATAACATTGTTAATTAGTAATATTTATAACAATTAAGTAATAGTTTTTTATATTTTTTAATATTAATTACAGTTCAATTGAATATTTTAATGCTTATGTAAAGAAATATTTTATTTGAATTGTTTTAAGTGATTTATATTTGTATTTATTATTGTTCGTTGTTAAGTATTACCAAATATTAAATAATATTCTTTGTTAATATTTTATGAACACTATCCAATATATTTATGTAATCGAGTTATTTTACCCGTAAATAAAATACAATAATAATATAAATCAGTAAGGGGGGGGGAAATGCCCCAACCAATTGTTTACCCATGGGGACAGTTGCCCCTTATCGCCCCTACCAAGTTACGCCTATGGTCAGTATCGTCGTGCAAAACGAGTAGACATAAAAAAAAAAAATAAATAAATAAAAAACATTTGCTAATAAATTAAAGTCGGTTTGAACGTCGTCTACGAATCGAACACGAAGCGTTCACTAGACGTGTCGTATGGTTTTCACTGTATCTGCTGTATAATTTTCTGAATTTATGTTGTCGGAACGAATTATATGAAGCGGAATAAACTGCAAGGACGCGATCGCCGGGATAAAACGATAGTCACGTACTGCGGATATGACCCGGTGCTAAGCGCGCGCGAGATTTAACGGGGCGAATATAAGTTCCTTCGCGTGACCTAGCAGGTAAAAAAAAAAAAATATACTTATTTCAGAATCTACACGGCCAAAAAAAAAGTAGGTATATATTGTGTTAGCTTTTAGATCAGTGTTTCCCAACCTTTTTACCACCATGGACCACTTGGGTAATATTTTATAGATCGCGGATCCCCTCAATTTTACGAAAACTAGGAAGACCTTTTATGAGCAAAGTACACAAAATTTATCAAAAAATGTTAATTTTTATTACTTTACATTTTATTACAGTACTTAACTAATATATAATTTACTTGATGTGGTTTTTATGACTGCATTTCTTTGACCAGTTTTTCAATTCTCGGATGAATGTTGCTCATACCTAAACGCATATCGTCACTTACGTCCAAGCGATTCCTCTGTTTATTTTTGTTTACAAGCAGACTAGAAAATCCTCGTTCGCACAAATATGTAGTTGAAAACACTAGTAAATAACGCAAGGCGATTTCCCGGAGTTGAATATATAATGTTACCGTTCTGCACCAAAATTACTTAAGGTTCATACCAGAATCAAACATATTTTTGCAGTTCGATGACAGCTTCTTGTAGATATTCTGGGGCTTCTTTCACTTTTGCACAAAAAGGGTTTCGAATAATTTTTTGAACACTGTTAACTTCGTTCAATTCCGGAAAGTATCGAGTAAATTCAGATTTTAATTTTTCTAGTTGTTTTTTTATGTTCTGTTGAACTTCGATTCTAATATAAGCATCATATGATTTTATTCATCCATAGATTGATTTTGCATACAAATGCGCGAATTTTATCTTCAAAAATAAAAATATTTGCTCTAAATTCCAAGGTTTTGTTTCCCGAACCTTGAAGTTGCAAATTAAGGTTATTTAAGTGTTCAAAAATATCTACTAAATAGGCAAGTTGTAATTCAAATTTCAAATCACAAAACTTCTGAATGTAACTCTGAATCCTTCTTGTTTAAAAATATTTTCATTTCCTCTTTTAGTTAATACACCGTTTTAGCATATTCCCTTTTGAAAGCCAGCGAACCTCTGTATAAAAAAGTAATGTGTCGTAACAATAAGCCGTATTTTTTTCACTATTTTTAAAAAAAAAAATATATTAATTTCTAATAGAAACCGAAGAAAAAAATCTATGGGACCGCGGACCTTCTATGACTAGCCCGCGGACCACCGGTTGGGAAACACTGTCTTAGACGAATGTAAAAAGTATGTGTTGGTTGTATGTTAGTTCTTATATGACCGAAAAAATACATACGTTGATTGCAAATGTAAAAATCCATAATATAATATTCTATGTGGGTTCGCGATAGAAAGTAAAGAGTTGAAAAAAAAATAAGCATTCTTAAAAATATGAGCGTTTTAATGATGAAATTTTGAATTTAAATCCGAGGGAAAATTATCGCATTTATTTGTTGTTTATATTCTATATCTGAAAATGCATGTGCTAATATTTTCGGTTAGGTTAGCAATTTAATTAGTACAAATAAGTAGTTAATGAAAAAGTACCAGATTTTAAATGGCGAACACTTATATTAATTATATTAAATTTTCATTAAAGAGTTTTTTCGAAATGTTTTCATGTATTGACAATAAATCATTAAATCAAATGTTTTATAACGTCTCAAATTCGCCAATCACTAATGACTAGAAATAGGATGTTAATAACAAATGCATTTTTTCCCCTTTAATCTTATACAATGCTCTCCGAGCTCAAAATTCGTTTCATGCCTCCCTGATTCAGAACATAAAAATTTAATTTTGCATTTTCAGACGTTATAAATGCATTGTTTTTGCTTTTTAACGTCATTTTTTTAAAATTTTTACATCATTATTTCATTTTAAAAGTAATTTTTTGTAGTTTTTGTAAACTATCGGTAATTTTTTTAATAAACTTAAGACTTTCAGGAACAATTTTAAATTTAAAAACATATTTTCATTAAAATTATTGAAGAGTTTTTGTTACAATTACATATACAGTGAAACCTCCCTTAACGGACACCTCTAAATAGCGGACACCACCAAATAGCGGACGTTTTTTCGGGGACGGGGACTACTTTTGTATAGGAAAACCTCTAAATACAGGACACTCTAAATAACGGACACTTTTATGACATTGATATTAGCAATTTTTATCTTAAATTAAGAATTATTTTGGAATATCAGAATAAAAATCTCAATTATGTATTTATTATCTTATGTGTACATTATTATGCTGTACATATATAAAAATCGCATCTTAACCGTTCAGAATTTTATTGCGTCAACGAAATATTGTAACTAATTGTCCTATGTGCGTTTAGTTGCGTTTGTGATGCCAACGTTTATTGTAGTGCAAATTTTTTTATACATAAACTAAAGTAACAGATTTTTTTCAGAAGTGTTAGTTTTTATTTTTTTAAGATGTAAAAATAAATTAAAAATGTAGGTAACTGGTTTTTTTTCATAAATGTTAGTTTTATAATATATGTACAATATGCATATTTAATTAACGACTAAAAATAATATAAAATAAAATTATTGAATTTATTAATTTATTAAAAAAAATGTTTACTCTAAATAGCGGACAAAATTTCGGCGACCGAGAGTGTCCGCTATTCAGAGGTTTCACTGTACTTTATTGGTAGATACTAAGTGCTTACACCGTGTCATACAACTTATACAACTTTTGCTTTTACGGAATATATCCCGAGGTAAACGCTTGTCGAATATTATATTTATAAATTGTATTCAATAAACCCGATAATTTCTTTGTCAATATAACGACATTAAGTTCGATGTTCATGTTAATTGTTTAATTTTCTTACTCAATTTAAATATGTTTGAACACTTACAATTACATATTTTTCAATTTGTATTTTAACCATTTTTATTTTTTGGGTCATTTTTTACAATTTTTAGGTCTTTAAAGCATTTTTTTTGGGTCATTTTTGATACTTTTTTAGGTCATCAACATCCTATCTCTACTAATGACTAATGCATTACATAGTAATAAATAAGGATATAATAAGTTTCAACTCTTATCGTTAAGCAAAACGAAGTCAACCGCGAATACTTTTGGTACTGCATAATGTATATTATGAAATAATTGCATATCTCATTTCTTGTTTCGTGTAGAAACTTACATATTTCATTTTTCCACTCGTGTAGGAACTATACCCGACTGAGCAAGAAAAAAAAATATTCTGTGTAACGTTGTCAGTTTTTCAGCAGTACGTATGTTGTGTAGATTAGAATTTTATTATTTATTAACGTATTAACACATTAGTTGTAAAAAATTTTGTTATCGATCGATGGGTACGAAAAATGAAAATAACTGGGATAGACAGGAAACGAGTATTTTTTCTACAACGATTGCACTGAAATCGAACGAGTGTGTCACACAAAAAAGGCAATAATGTGTGATAAAAATGTAAAAACCAATAAAAGATTTTTGTTTATAAATATTTATGTTCGAAATTAATCTATTTTAGATTCTGAACGAAGTGAATTGTTTTTACAATGATGTTTATTTTTTTTTATTTATTTTTTTTTCTGTGTACAACTTTTCGTATAGAAATATTTTTCCAAAAGTTTCGATCAATAACTTTTTGAAACCATATTCGCCTCTAGATTGTACTTTAAAGAGGTCATTTTTTTAATTTCTCAATTCTTCAATTTTTTTTCTTTTGGAAAAAACTACCCAAAATTTGACAAAATGGACTCGGAAACCATCATTTTTTGATTTGTACTATATAAAAATTTAAACATAGATAGAGAATCATATAAGAAAGATTTTGGCGTAAGAAAATTTTGAAAATGTGAAAAAAAATTTGGACATTTTTTTTAACATTTTTTTTTTCTCATTTATTTTTTATATTATTAACTTCCTTCGTTCAGAATCGTTTTATTGAAGAAATGATTTATCGTTTCTCTAAAATTCAATACACCCGTCAAGAGAATCCCACCCGTCATGCGAAGAACACCCATCGTGCGAAGTATGTCCGGCTTTTGTTATGTTGCATTCTAAGCAGAGCTGTTATTTTATTAATAATATTCTATGGTACAAAATGGCAACGACGACGACGCACCTATTTTTGTGCTCAATAGTGTTGTTTTTTCTATTCTTATTGTTTGATCACAATCATTCTCAACGAGAGGGGGAAATAGCAAGTTCCTACACTAGAGGGTCAGGTAAAGAATTATATATGAACATGAATGAAAAAAAAAAACGAGATGTTTAAGTCCCTGAGCAAATGAAATTATGAGACATGTAAGTTCCTACGTTAACGAAAAAAAACTACATTTGTAAGTTCTTCCACCAAAGAAGAAATGAGATGTGCAAGTTCCTACATTATACATTACTAAAGATAATCGTGGTTTCGCATAAAAATAGATACAGTAAAACCTCTCTAAAACGGAATCGTTTGGGACCAAACATTTTTCCGTTATAGAGAGTTTTCCGTCATAGAGAGGTAGAAAAAAAATTTAGTTTCAAGATTGTATGTAGGTATGTGTTAAAA
>JAIPRM010014350.1:0-10816 GCA_025469315.1 Stegophylla sp. TES_Ste_2020
ATTTTTTACATTTTTCAAAAATTTTTTTTTTTATCATTGAATATTTTTTCCTTTTTTTATTAGATAAAAAAAAAAAAAAACATTTTACTTCGCTTTACTTTACTTTTTTTTTAGTTTTTACTCATTCAAAAATTACAAAAAACGTAAAATTTTATGTAATGAAAAGTGTGAGCAACGTAAAGTATCAGCTAGTTGAATATTCATAATATTATTATGTATCGTATTTCCACATGTAAATACCTTTTATTCAAAACAATTCAATCTACATAATTTATGTACATGGTTGGTGTATGTTGCAGGTTGCTTCCTACACCACATAATTAGAAAGTAGTTAAATATTTGTATTGAATATTTTTCGAATCAAGTATATTCTTCAAGCGCTTATGTTGATTATTTTATTTCTCCACGCATAATACTGGACACGAATCTTGATATTGTTTAATAAAGCTTTTAGACAACAGGACTTTTTTGCTATACTCAGAGTCTCAAATGTGAATTATACGCACATTCATGAAGTAGCTAATAGCCACCGTTGTTAATAATTATTGATAAATTAAAAAAGAATATTATGTTTAATTAAAATAATAGTAAAATACTCAATACAAATCGTTAATAAACAATTTTTCTCACAAAATCAAAATGGTAAACCAAAAAAACAATATACCTACCTACATATAGTAATATCATTAATTATAAACACTATTTTATAATCAATGGTAATATCGAACACAATGTCATATAATATTATACGTTTTGTGTGTAATTTGTTTCAGTCACGGGTCGTGATTATTACGGCCATTAAAGCATTTCAAAACTAATATTTACCGGAAGTCCACTAAAAATTAACTTATCAGCTTATATTTTCCAGTTTAAAGACTCCGAGTTATGTATTGTATTGGTGGAATATAATATTCTTTTCATGTCCGTCTGCGGAGGCAAGTATCTGAAAACTATTGAACCATATACGTTTTTGATACACAATAGCATATTAACAACGAAAAAATAAAAATAAAATCCTGTTTGTATCTTTATTCTTTACATATATTATATTTATATATTTTTTTTTTTTTTTCATTTATAATATAATAATATACTCAAACGTCTGTTTTTGCAGGCTTTGAAAGGTCTTGAGGAGCTCGAATTACACATTTGGTTATCCATTACAATAGATACAATACAATATGTGATTATTTATTATATTGTTGATGATATTCGATTTGAAAGTGTATTTTCTATTCATTCGTCTAAACTATAGCGAGAAAACTTTCAATTCAATTTCACCTGAAATTTAATTAAAAATTCATTATTTATTGTACTCTAGCCGCTCTCTAGGACAAGGCATTCCAATAGTACGAAAATCAAATTTTACATTAGTTCGAGTTTTTCTATTTTTCGTGCATTTTCAGGCAACTGAACTAACTGTTAATGCATCTTTTCGTACTTACACATCATACGAGCTCTGAGTATACAATTGGGTAAGTGAAAATATTATAATTTCGGGAAATTTTATTTTCATACCATTCGTTTGGATAGATTTTTAGGCGTTCTTTGTCGTATCAAATGTTAGTCGTTCAAGTTGTTATCGTTCAAGGTGTAACGCTCAAAATTTATCAAATAAAAAAGCTTAACGTTGATTTTTTTTTTTTTTTTGGTATTTTTCTTTGGTACGTTAAGAATGAAATATAACGGTTGAACAGCTGTAGTGAGTGGTGACGTTGTTCAACTGTCGAAATCATCGCAATTGCGTTATTTAAATTTCATTTTCGTCTTTTATTCAATTCAATCTTAGCGACATTAAAATTTCTGAATAATTAAATATGCTTTGTATTGAATTTTAATAATAAAAAGTTTAAATCATTTTTTACGGTATTATTACGGTGAAAAGGCTTTTTTTAGGACATAATTTTCGGCTATTTTTTAGAGCACTTTCTTATAATTTGTAGGACGTTTAAACCCGAACTCTAAAAAGCTCCATACATGAATGGAAATTGTGAGTTGTTCTAAATAATGTTTAAAAACTCCATTTGTTAACCAGGCTTTTTAGTTTTTAGTTTTTAGTTTTAGTTTAATTTGAATTAAAATTTTTTATTTGTACCTACATTAAATTATCTTTATTATTAACTTTATAACTATTGTACTCTCTGCCCCGTTGGGCGTTATAACTTATTGTAATTTCGTTTGTTCTTACAATAAAGTATTATTATTATTACTTTATTAAAATATATTTATATATTGATGGTGATAAATCCCTTTCGCCAACCGATGTACGTATAGCAGTGGAATATTTTGAAAAAAACTTTCGTGGGCCAAACATGATATGCAAATACTATTGATCATTAATTCAAAGAATTCCCATTGCTATAAAGATTCTAGCGTTAAATACAACTAAATATTACGTATTTCAATATTAAATCTATAAAAACTTTGTCTATTTCCTATGAACTACAAGAAGTGTTAATAACGTTAAAAAATATGGCATTTTAAAATACTGTTATTTTCAGTAGTTCGGGAGGTAAATATCATTCTTTCTCTCTTCCTCTGGATCCGATACTATTGACAGCTACGAAATCGGTCTTTTACGCCAATATTCTAACCGATTTCAGCTACAATACTCACTAGATCCCAAATTTGTTTCGATACTACAGTGACTGAATATCTGATTTTTTATATGCTTAAAATTAATTTTTGGAACAATCCGGAACTCAGCTATTGTTATATTTTGAAGTCGATATCAAATTCGTAAATGACTAATAATGTATATATGTATATATATATATATATATATGTACAATAACTTCAAATTTCCAAAATTTGTTAAGATTGATTGTATGTGACCAGAAAATATGACTTTCAATAAGAAAAAATGCAAATATATCAACAAACACTAAAAAAAATTCATAAAATGCACCAAAATTAGGTACTAAAAATTACCTTATACAGTATAACCATAAATTGCCAAAAAAATGGAAAGTATCACTAGTGACTGGTTAAAAATTAATATTAATTGGACACAATTCGTGTGCACCTATTTAAATCGTTGAACACAATTCGTGTACTAAAGAAAATGGAATTCGAGCGTTTCGTCTTCGTAAAAAAAAAATACTAACTCGCCGTCGTTAGTCTCCGAAAAATATCATAATACATCTCATCTTCGTAAATTATTATTGAATTAGCCATTTGACGTTTGGTCCCTGCGTATATATTAATTATAGCACGGTTATTTCCTGAAGTTTTAGATTCTGAACGAAGTGAAGGAGCTAGTGTTTTTACAATGATGTTTATTTTTTATTTTTTTATTATTATTTTATTTTTTTTCTGTGTACAACTTTTCGTATGGAAATACTTGTCCAAAAGTTTCGATCAATAACTTTTTGAAACCCGATTCGCCTTTAGATTGTACTCTAAACAGGTCATTTTTTGAATTTCTCAATTCTTCAAAGTTTTTTTTTTGGAAAAAACTACCCAATATTTGACAAAAACGACTCGAAAACCAGAATTTTTTGATCAGAATTTCATGAAAATTTAAACATAGATAGAAAATCTTATAAAAAAGATTTTGGCGCAAGAAAATTTTGAAAATGTGAAAAAAAATTTTAGACATTTTTTTTTCCTTATATTATTAACTTCCTTCGTTCAGAATCGTTTTACTGAAGAAATGATTTATCGTTTCTTTAAAATTTCATACGCCCGTCAAGAGAATCCCATCCATCGAGCGAAGTATGTCCGGCTTTTTTTCCTTTAAATTCATCAATATTAACAACATTAATTAGAATTCTATATTTTAAATAATTCGTAAGTCGTTGTCATAAAATATCAATTAAAATTGTATATACATTTAAATAAGTATAAATTATGAATATTCTTCGCTCCTTGAGTTGGATATACCTTTGTGAGTGCGTTGATTTTGAACGAAACGATAAATCATTTCTTGAGTAAAATGATTCTGAGCGAAACTTCAGTTTATTCGAGACAATTTTTCTTGAAAATTAAAATCTTTGTTATGATAACAAAAAATATATTTTTACTCCGCTAGTTATTTCACTATTTATTGAGAGAAAAAAAAAGTGTTTTCAAAATTTTCAAAATTTTCTCTCGCCAAAATATTTCTCATACTATTGTCTATCTATGTATTTTAAATATGCATAAAGTTGGACTCGGGCCCCTACAACCCCTTTGCTGCCGGACCTAAGCCAATGAAGTGCTTTGCCTTCAAACCGATTCAGGGAATAACAATAATATTTTGTACGGAAACGCGAGTAGTAATAGTGCGTTGTGTTGCGAACCGTATTCCTCAAAAAAAAAAAATAAATAAATAAATAAATCCGCTCCGGATCAACCACCATCACCGCGGCTGTCAATACACACACACACACACGACAACAATATCGGAGCGCGTCGTACGCGGGGCAAAACGGAGGAGGAGGGGGGGGACATTCCGGGACGAATTTCTCGGGCGTGTAAAATTCGTATTTATAATGCGCGTTTTATTGTACCACGCGCGTGTGTATTGTATTGTGGGCACTGGAAATCCGGTGGTGTTTGCGCAACGAGAAAACGCGGCAAATCCATTCGGGACGGGATTTAAGGTACGGTGTATTTAAAAAACACATTCCGTTGGAAATCGCCGGTATAAAAGGTGTGCGTCTATTGTCGAGCCTCCCATCGCGCGCCGCTTGTGATGCCGCGAAATGACCGCTGAGCTGTCGCGGCGCTCATATTATACGCCCCGTATCTTGTGTATAAACTCACTGGCCGTGTATTTTATGCGTACTGCAGGTGCGATCCCGTGTATAATAAACGGGTGTACACACACACACACACACACACACATATAATACGTGGATAAGTCAGTGTGCAGTTATACGTTATACATAGTATTACACAGGAATCGCAACGCGAAGCAGCAGCAGCAGCAGGTGTCGGCGGCGAGTCGAAAAACCTCTGAGAGCGAATGTGTATATATATATATATATAAATTGAAAGCGAAAAAATGGAGAGAAAAAAAAAATGTAATAATAAAACTCCGACGGGGAGGGTTGGGGATCGACGCACAACGATCGCCGCGATGTAGGTGCGGACTTGAACTGAGCAAACGAGGCAATATATTTTATACGTATAATACCAGCAAAAGGTACACGGAATCACGTGAATATCGGAAAACGGTCCCCTCCTGCGCAGGGCAATAACGACGTACGTCGTCGATAGGTATAATATACAGGTCGAACACGACTGCGCACCTTAACGCAATATAATAATAATATATTAAAATATCATGTTTTATTGTTGTCCGAAGAACGTTATTATTATTATTATTATTATTATTATTATTATTATTACTGTACGGCCATCGTGGCGAGAAAAAATTTATGTCTCTCTTTCCGAAATATTATAATATAACGTGCGTATATATAGGTTACGTTCGGACACAATGCAGGACACCGTGTCCGGTGGTGCACGCAATAATAATAATAATAATAATAATAATAATAATAATATAAAGCCGTCTCCGAGGATGACTAGCTGATGCCGGCGCGATTTCACGGTTTTATCGTCGCGCGAGCTGACCAAAACCGACCGTTGTCGTCGTCGCCAGTCACCTTTTGATATTATTATAACAATATTACACACACACACACACGTACATAGACGGTCGGGGGAGGGGGGCGACAATAATGACTACGAAGCGTTTGGTTTTGTTTCCCCAACCGCCCCCCCCCCCAGTGCGTTCGTCGGGTACCGGAAATTTTTTATTTTATTTTTTTCTTCTGACGAGTTGACAAGTTGTTTTTGTAAAAGCGTTACTTTTTTGACGTTTCGAAACAATAATAATCATCGCGCGTGAACGACCGCGCGGCCCCGGGAACCCATAATGTATGTATTATATTATTATTATTATTATTATTATTATTGTGTTCTTTTGTCCGAATATATTTAGAAGCGACGCGCGCGTCAGGCCGACTCATCGTATAGTCGTCATCGCTGCTGCTACTACACTCTTTTCGAGACGGCCCTTTAGAGGAAAAAAAACAAAAAATTTTTTTCCACGCCTCGCGATGGAGACTAACCCAACGACGAGAGCGTTTACGGTGGAATAATACGAATACAACGAAGTGATGGGCACACAACAGGGCTTTGGGGAACCGGTGACGGTTTTAACGGTTTTGGTTTTGAATTCGGAGAACGGCTTTCGAACATTTTCGGTTTCCTCAGCCGGTTATTAAAATTTCAAAAAACATTTTGATATTTTTTTGCGGAGCATTCGAATTGGCTCCCAAATACAGGTAGTCAACAAAAAAGGTAGTAAAAAGTACCTGTGAATTGGCTCTTATTTTCCCAAAAATAAATTGATTACCGAAATGTTATTAAATATTTAGAGTTAGACATTATATCATGGGGCATTAACGTTAGTCACACTCAGGACTTTTTCTCAATTATTGTAACACTTGACTTGCTTTATGATACCATGTTCATATGTTTTATGTAGTCATATTAAGCGTTACACATGGAACATAATACAAGTATTATGCAAATTTATTTAACACAAAAAAATTATTTGATTAAATATATTATAGTATAAAAATCTCATAAGAGTAGAGAAGAAACTAAAGCTAAACACTAATTCAAAAATTCAAAAAAAAACAGAAAATAATTTAGCTGATTGTTTCATTACAAAAAATATATATTATGACGTTTAAATAAAAATTTATAAGTTTAATAAAAATGGTTTTGAAAAATTATGATTTATATAAAAATCGCGTCTTTAAAAAAATGTGTATATATTTAAAAACTAATAAGTAGTAAATAATAAAAATGGTGTTTCAATTATGTTTATCATATATATAGCTTATATTTATTGGCTAATATTTCTATGTATTGAAATCTTGAATTAATATAAAGAAAAATTTGAAAATGTAAAAAAACAAAAAAATTGGTTATTTTTTCTAACAATTTTTTTCTCATTACATTTTTTTTCCTTTTCTTTATTTATTAGATGAAAAAAGTAAAATAAAGTAAAGTAAAGTATAGACTAGAAAGCTGGACATACTTCGTACCACGGATATTCTTCGCTCTTCGGGTCAGATACTTTTGGTGGAAACGACGACTACTATTGTACATAATATTATTAACTTCCTTCGTACAGAGTCATATTATTGAAGAAATGATCTGTCGTTCCTTTAAAATTTTACACGACCACCAAGAGTATCTGACCCGAAGAACGAAGAATACCTCGTAGTGCGACGTTGCCCCGCTTACATGCCTACACTTTTTTTTTTATAGTACTTAAATAAAATTTAAAACACAAAAAAATTTTATATTAAAAAAATCTACGTTCATTATTAAAAAGAAAAGCCACTCCTACTTCGCACGATGGATATACTTTGCTTTTCGGGTGGGATATTCTTGTTGAGTATTGAATTTTAAAGAAACGATAAATCATTTCTTCAATAAAATGATTCTGAGAAGATTTCATACAAAATTATAAATATTATAATTTATTGAATATTGTGTTACCATGGACATAATGGTTACCATGTCATCATAACGACAAGTGTCCACGCTTCGAATTAACAATGTGGATTTTGAAAAATTCTAAGTATAAACTACTATCTAGAGCTGAGTTCTGATTCAAAAAGTCGCCGGTCGAAGCTTTTAGATAAGTATTTCTATACGCAAAATTGTTTAAATTATAAAAATAAACATCACTGTAAAATCGTAAGTTCCTTCACTCTGCTCAGTATCTAAAAAATTGATTTTTTGAAATTCAATGTGACCATTTGAAGTAAGTTTATATTAAAAATGTAGTTTTCGAAAAGCCTTGTTTTTATACTTAACATTGACCGTATCATTATTATTATATAATCCATTCACATATACTGGTGAGCAAGGAAATCAACTCAACCTGTAACCGCTCAAATATATAATATAACCATTTTTACATTTTTATCAAAAAGTAAGTATTTTATTTAAAAATTATATAAATTATAAAATTTATCAAAAAAAAATATATACCTATAATAAAATGAAATATTTATTTTCGGACAAAATCACATAAGTATTTGAGCGCCTACTGGTTGTGTCGATTTGCTCACTCACGAGTATCAGTCGGATAGACAATATAATATGGTAAAAACTGTTTTTATCTCTGCAACGTACCCGATCTTTCATTACTTCATAACTTTATCGTGAATGTAGTAGAGTATATATTACATTACGTACATGCGCATGCGTGTTGTGTCTATCGAACCACTCACCCGAAGGTATGCACGAAAATTCTATTTAATATTATTATTTTATGTGGTACGACGACGACCGCAGGTATGAATCGTGACGAGAAAAACCGCTCCGTTCCGACACGAGAAAACTACCGAATATATTACACGCGCATTTTGTGCGTCAGATCATCATTCTTGAAGTTCTTACAACCTTATATAGTATCCATATTACATAACATATAAATACATGTTTGTATCAATGTTGTGCCAGAGAGACATAGGCAGAAATGGAGGTGTTGGTCGGCTTAGTCTTCCCAAATCCACTCAAATTCCCTCCAGATTTTTTTAAACTACATAAGCATATATATATATATATATATATATATATATAACCACAAAAAAGGCCTGAATCAAAAAATATATTTTTGACCCCCCAAAATTTTTATTATATTTTCACCTATACAAAGGGATTGAACTCTGAGTCTAGACTTCTTGCTCTTTCGTGGCACAGTTTTTAATTTTTGGAATTTTTTTTTTTCTTTACCAACCGGTTGGTAGTAATTAACAATTAATTTGTATTATCTTAATTTATAAACCGTAATTATTAATATGTAACATTAATTATGCTTATTACTTGTACGACCAATCTAAAAGTCTTTAGTTTACATTGTTTACAATACATTATAATAAAAAATCTTTAACTGCATAGATCCGATACTGCAATTTTATTTCGTGGTTAAAGTATACCGAGAACTTTAAAAAATTACCTCTTCAAATTATTAACTAGATCAGCGGTTCTTGAACTTTCTCAAAACTCCGGGTCCCTTTGGAAATTGTGTTTCGAAAACAATTTTTCATAAAATATCACTTTCTATCATAACTCATAAACAATATTTTAATGCTTTATGCTCATTACACTTTCCTAATTTTATATAGAAATTTAATATATTATTTTTATCATACTTTAAACGTACATTACAAATTAGACGTTTGTTTACTAAACGCGAAGGGAGGTTTTATATAATTCAGGTATCATATTTTGAACGTCCAGATTTCAAGTTTTAATCGCAGTTCGGCTCTACGTTTTTTATACTGATTCAAATCTTGTTTCTAATATAAACAAGACCGGATAATCTATTCTTTAGTAATTTAAAAAATTATAACACGTATAATGCATAATTGTATAATTGCATAATATAATATGAGTCATTGGGGAGGGGAGGATCACAGCTAAAAAACCACTGAACTAAAAACAGAATTTCCAACCAATGAAGTTGTTGTACGTAACTATTATACGAGCTTTACTACTTAAAAAGTGTTTACTTCGCTCGTCGGGATGTTCTTTGCACGTCGGGTGGGATTCTCTTGACGGGTGTATTGCATTTCTTTAATAAAACGATTCCGAACGAAGAAAGTTAATAATATAAAAAATAAATGAGAAAAAAAATGTTTGAAAAATTTCCAAAATTTTCTTGCTCCAAAATCTTTCTCATATTATTTTCTATCTATGTTTTTTAATCTTCATATAGTTCGGATCAAAAAATAATGGTTTCCGAGTCGTTTTCGTCAAATTTTGGGTAGTTTTTACCAAAAAAAAAAAAAAAAAATTGAAGAATTGAGAAATTCAAAAAATTACCTCTCTAAAGTACCATATCTAGAGGCAAATCCGGTTTCAAAAAGTCGCTGATCGAAACTTTTGGACAAGTATTTCCATACGAAAAGTTGTACACAGAAAAAAAAATGTTCGGAATCTAAAAAAAAAAAAAAATTATTGCGAGCTCAGAATCTTTGAATTTCTGAATAACACTAAGTGAACTTTAGAAAATATGAAAAAAATTCTCAAAAACTAATCTGTCTTGAGATTATCTCCGGCCTTATTACGTAATATCAAATCGTGACTCAGAGTGGGTACAACGCGTCGAACTATGAAAACGATTCGTGAAATCCGACGGAATCGAATTACAGCCCGTAGCGTTCTCGCGGTGATTCATACCGTTTAACACGAGGTTGTTGTAAATATTTTTATCGTTTTTTGTGTTTTGTCCGCGATTGTTGTTGTCTTGGACGCGAAACGAGACCCTTGGACGCGCATAAATTAAACACACGCGAAACGACGATATAATATATACCTACAGCCGCGGTCAGACGCCTGTAACATCTCCGCCGCCGCCAACTGGTGTGTGACTTTCACGCTTGTCGTCCAGCAAAAACACACGTACTTATATAAAATTTCGATCGTTATTCACGCCCCTCGTAACAATACGTTCGATTGCTTTTCACCGACATCCCATTGAAATACTCAAAGTATATTATATATCTTATAATTGTTTTACATTTTTTAGATTCTGAATGAAGTGAAAAAGCTAGCGTTTTTACAATGATGTTTATTTTATTTTATTTTATTTTTTTTCTGTGTACAACTTTTCGTACAGAAATACTTGTGTCCAAAAGTTTCGATCAATATTTTTTTTTGAAACCCGATTCGCCTCTAGATTGTACTTTAGAGAGGTCATTTTTTGAATTTCTCAATTCTTCAATGTTTTTTTTTTTTTTTTGGAAAAAACTACCCAAAATTTGACAAAAACGACTCGAAAACCATCATT